>JAQFYG010003174.1:0-13030 GCA_034694325.1 Entomobrya corticalis | reverse complement strand
AAAAAATATATCGTGCACTTTTGTGAAGCTCATGCCCGAACGTAATCACACTTGGACATTTTTCATGAGGTGAGGTAGGCATTTTCTGTTTACTTTGCTTGTACAAGAGTTTAACATACTTTAATTTTGCATGTTGGCTATTTGTGGAATGTCCTTGAATGCCAAGTGCGCATCATGACCTACCGTACTAAAATGGCATAAGTGTAATAATTTTATATGGATATCTATCTACATGGCTATATACGTAACGTAATTGGTATCAGTTTTGAGTATTTTATAATTTGTTTTCCTAACTTAATTAATAACTAGCTGTTCGGTACGTATTATTATCGAAGCCAATGAATTTTCTCGATATTAGCTGTTTACTAGCGGTACATTGTTTTTTAGTTTTTTAAGAAGGCATATGTCAAGATAATAATTTGTTGTTGACAACGGAGACTTGATGGAGTTTTTTCAAGGTCCTTCTGATATGTTGTTATTTTTATGTGGCACGTCGATGACAAATTGAAGCAATTCTAAACAAAAAATGTCAAGGCGTGATTTTTTCATTTATGTATAGTTAGGCATTTGTCTGGAAAAATGCATGTTTCATAAAGTGCAGTATTAATTTTCAATGCATTATGTAATTAGTTAAGTAAAATATTTAAGCTTTCATATATACTGAATTTATAGAATTTCATCATTTCTGTAGTTCATCTGTATACTTTTAAAATACTTATATGATTTGCGTAAAAACTCATCTTGAAAACTATTTGTTGAGCAACGACTGCATCTGTTGGTTGTGTAAGGTTAGTTTTACGCTTTAAATAAAATGCGTTCTTAATACAATTTATACAAGCAAAACATTTTAAATTCATATTTTGGCTCGAAAGCAAAGATATAGAACAGTATAAAAAACAATGCAAATATTGGTAGGTACCTAAGCTGACTTTAGGCATGTAATTACATTCTTAATTTCGAACATCGTAGTAGCATTTCTCTAGCAGAGAAAGGGTCGTCGTTATATCGTATGCTAAATACTGAATGATTTTTTACTTAGAAATAGCAGAGTCTGACCTATTAGACATCCTGAAAAACTACTACATAGATAACTAAGGACAAGGTCATTTATTACATAAGCAAATATTTTAGTTCGAGTGAGAATAAAATCCTGATGAAGTAACACCGATTGCGAAAGCAGAATAGTAGCAGAAGAATTAATTCGTTTTAATAAGCAATTATTAGAATTGTAATGTAAGCGCAGTACCGTCCTCTATTCAAGAACCAGTATTAATTTCTCCGCATTTAAATTCATACACACATATTCAATATTCCTCAGCACGCCTGTGGAGTCAGCTCCTATTTTCTATGGTTTAACACGTTTTCTCAAGCAACAAAGATCAAAGTTATCACGAGATACGGTAATACTAGAAATAAACTTTATTCAGAAAAGTGCTCACAATGCGCTACAACAATATTTCACTCCTTTAGCAGCACTGAGAGAGTACTCAAAAGTAGTCGAATAAATTAACTATATTAAGTAACAACAGAAATATATTCATTTTAAAGCTGTTGTGCAAAGCAGTGCCGATTTTTGTTTGTTTGCTGGAGAATTGAAAAATCCTCAGCTAAAAGTAAGAAAAATCATTTCTCATTGCATACATAAGTGTGACATTTATAGAAAATAATGAACTAGACTTTCATATATGTATTCATGATAACACGAATTCTAAGCATTCGTATACTATTATATGGTTATCCATCCTACTGTGTAGTAATAGCCGCAAGTTACTTGGCAATATGGAAATCTCCTTATAATGCTGATAATATCTTTATCTTCATTTTCTGAATTTTATCAAGCAAAATGGAACGCAAAATTGTTTGCAAACGTGCGCATTTCGATGGACATTATCATGATGAGATACCATCTATGTTTTTCTCTCGTATAAATACACATTCGTGCTGCACATTGCGCTGGTGGCGGTGTATCACACGATACGAAGTAAAATGCAAAATCCTTTTAAATAAACCAATCGCAATCTCCTTTCATGCGTACGATCAAGGCAAATAGCAAAAAAGGTATAATGCACATGTATGGCGATAAAGTATGTATGTTGTTTTTTCGTATAATATCAAAATATAATATAATTATCTCGTCTTGTTCTTGAATTCAACAAATGTATCCCGTTCGAACCAGTACAAACTGGTTTAAATTTTGCAAAACAACAAATGTGTAAGGTCAAGGATGAGATAGTAAGCAAATTATACATTTTATATCAGTGATCAGCACATATATAATTATTGTTGTAGCAGTTATATATCATGCAGTTCAGGAAGAATATAAAGAAGAAGCGTTCGTTAATAATATAATCTTTTCATAATCTCAGCGTAAAGTTGATTGATTTGTAAAGTATTTATGAGATTCATTAATGGCGATCTGGTGATAACATCTAATCATTTTCTATGATTTCACACGCCAACAAGTTTTTATCTAAAAACGTTAGGGAAATAACTACTTTACGATAGGTTACGGCTTGCTCCTGGTCCGACTTTTGTGTGGAGAGTATAGAGTACACAGAAAACCAAAGCTCTTCAAATAGTTAGCCACACCAATATATTTTAATATTTACTAAATTACGTCTTCACAATCAATTTTAATTTGGTATATTTATCGTGACAGCTCGGCAGGCACATTATATCATATTTTATGAGACTTTTTCAACACTGTAATATCAAATTAAATCATTCGTTGTGTGTCAATACCTACTTAATTTCCTCTTTATCATCATCCAGCATTACGAAAGGATGTTACACTACGACATAAAAGGCTTTTACATGAAGATTTTATTTGCGGAAAGTAATAAAAATACATCACATCATATTTCGTCGATACCACAATTTACGCAATTGAAGTTTACTCTTCCACTTTGGAATCTCATGCATACTGCATTTTTACATTTGAATATTATGCGTCCATCATGGTTTTATGTTACATATTCATGATGGTGCTAATCATTCATGTTTAGCATGGTTAAAAATACAAATATCAGCACTTGTGGTCTAAGAAAAAGAATCATTGAACTAAAGTTTTTCATTCTCACTCAATCAATATGAAGCTAGACATTTGATAAGAAATGCAAAAAAACGTTCGTGTAGATAGTTTCATTTTCATCTCATATTCAAACTATTCGGCTCGGTTGGGTACAATTTTTTTGCCTGGCGAATGTGAGCTGCTGCAACATTACTAAATTCTAATAAAGCTGTTGTGACATGTATACATTATGTACATTGCTTACAGATCAGACTTCAAAGAAAGCAAATAATGCTGAATAACATTATGGCTTTTCAGCTTCTCTAACAAACGAGAAAAGATTTGCACGAATAGCCTAGCATATTATTCATGTATATTTCATGTATATTGTGATTAGCATGGCGCCTCGATTCCTAATCTGGGATTTTCATGAGACACAAGGATTAGATTAATATTGAATCTTTATTAGCGTCAAACGAGGCAGTTTGTAGATTTTGCTTTATACTAATATTAGTTTTAGGACATTAAATATGCATACAATTAACAAGTACATAAATAGGTAGTTAGAAAAGTCAAAGAAATTAAAACGGTTTAGGTTTAGGTACTGATATCTTGCAGCAAAGATTAGCACAGCACATTGTATAACTCGTTTGAATAGAGAAAAGTCAATCAGGCAAAAATTAAAGCAGAGTTTTAGTACTTTCTAAATCTCGGGGATCAATGGGAATAATAAATGCATGCTAAATACTACATATAAAACCTAAAATAATGTTGTTCAGCTTAACTATAATTATCTGGCATATATTTCCCCCCGGCAGAAGCAATTTCTGACAACCCTCCTCCATGAATCCCTGGCCCAGGAAGACCATGCAATTGACCCGTTCGATGCTCCATATTACTCAACAAGCTCAGTGTCCCCAACCACTGTATCATCTCCACTTTCGCAAAACGGTAGTGTATTTTCCTCCATCTCCTCTCCTCCACAATTAGTTCCAAGTCCAGAATCTCCAGTTTCAACTGGGAAGGTACTATTAATAGTACCAGGACCATCAACCTCTGCTGGAGTGAATACCAGTCAACCTTTAGACTTTGCCCAGGTGTTTGGCAAGCTGTCATCAACAACTCCCACTGCCACAACCATCCTAAACAGTGCCATCGTAAATGAGCTTTTACAGACGAAAACAGCAATCCAATCAATTGCTGCTGCCGAAGAGCAACGACAGGGACAAGCAGTGGAGCAGCAGTTGGCATGTGACAGCAGGATAATTAAAATCGATCAGGGAATCCATAATAATACTATCAAACTTTCTCCTCCTGAATTACACGCTGATGGTGGAGAGTCCAGGAGCAACGACGTCGCTTTTAGCCAAACATATTCAATGAAAAGCGAGCCACTCTCGGAGAGTATTGCAGGATTGTCACATCACAGTACTGATTCATTGCCTGCAACTACAGCACCATCTTCTGTATCCTTCGCTGGAGCCTACAGCAAACTCAAAGATATCCTCATTGAGAGTTCCAGAGAAGCTTTGGAATTGCAAGGATCTGCAGACGAGAGGGTGCACAGGAGCTTGTGCGATGGCGCAAACGTTTTGAATGTAACGACAACGGCAGCATCCCAAGTATCATCAGTTGACCCAATGGTTATCTTGTCCCAAGCTGTCAATCTACAAAAGGTGGTTATTTTACAGCAATTTTAAATCAATGATCTGCTTTTGTACAGATAAAAACGCCCAGCTGCTTCTACATATCTCGAAAAATGCGAATATGCCTAATTAATTGATGTATTTTTCCTGATATCGTCTTCACATTAATAATCTAACATGAAAAATTGAAGCAAAAAGTCTTGTTTTTACATCTTTTCTGTAAATGTTTGTCCTCTGACTCTCCTCTAGAGAATGTTGCTTTCTCTTTCTCTCTTTATGCATAAAACATTTTACATTTGACGCGGCTTCTAGATTATTGCCATTCGATCGGCATTGCATACAATATGATATGATCTGAAAAAAATCATTTCAGGCAATAAACTATGCTCAGTATTTCTGCTGGATGATACGGTGCAGACATTTTAAAAAACAGTAAAACAGCCCAGTATTAATTACTATCTATTTTATTTTGACTTCTATTACTATCATTCAAACCTGACTGCATGAGTGCATAAAGCATAATATATTTCGGTGATACTAACTAATTTAACAAAAATATATTTAATTATCATAATCGTAAACCATAGAGCTGAGTCATGTGTTCAACACACGATTTGTAATGCATTTTTTGCAATAAAAAAGTCATATAAATGCACATTATAAAACCATACTATCAACTACTACAATACATGCATATTATAATATTTCATAGCATTTGTTTGAAAGTGCCCAACAAAAAATGAAGCTGTAGTCAGTCATTAGGTAAAACATAGGCAATGACGTCAAATCGTTTGTTATACAATGCTCACAGTTGCAAAAAAATTTGCGCATTTGAAAATCTAATGGATATACCCTGACCACAATTACTACGACTGGAATTGAGGTACTGAGGTACGGAGTAAACATAATATAATATTCATAGCCATCACGTCTCGTTCGCAGTCATTTTTTGCGGTCTATCAGAGTAAACCGAATGTCCCTAGATGTCTTGTTTTTTCGCTTCTCTAACGTTGCTTCTGCTGAGAGAGGTTTAACATTTTTCAAGGTTTTTTACTTTTCTCACTTATTCCAGCAATTTAACATAAACTTTACCTGATCTGTATGCATATCCATCTTATCTATATCTAGTTTCAAGTTATTTGTTTTAAAATGCTAAAAAAAAACAATATTTCCCAGCTTTTAATCTCTTTGATCGTAACCTTAAATTTCACATTTATTCATTTTTTCTAAATGTTCTGTATAATCAGCATAATAACATACAAAACACTCAAAACACCTATATAACATGAACTACTATAATAGAATACATGGTTTTTTGTACTTTTTTATATGGATATATTCGCCAACTATTATGTAGGTAGGTATTATGAAACAAATTCTTTACACTTAAAAGACTAACCAAAACTGGATAGATATAAAGTGAGTAAAATTACATCCAATGCTGTATAATATATATGATTGAACGCATGTAACTAACCTAGGAGAACATTTTAACTTAAATTTGTATATAACATACTTGTTTTTTACTTGTTCAGTTTTATTTCTTCAACTGGATTTCGCCTGTTGTTGTTTTTTTAGTATTTTAGTGGGTGTATACATTGTATAGACAGACACTATATTTTAACATTGTTATATTATTAGTACAATATACAGGTTGACTCATGGAGTGGTTAGTAAATTAAAAACAGCCACCAAGGTAAATTGTTTTTGGTACTGCTGCATTCATGTTTTCTATCAAACCTGATTCCTTCTGAATAACATCATGGTCATAGTTCAGTCGTTCAATCTGTTTGTGAGTAGTAGAGGATCCTCATGTATATTGTTATTGTTTGTAGATTTTCTCACTTCACACATTTTGTGCACAACAACGGTGCAAACAAATAAGTAACTGATAAACTAGAAGTAACATAAACAAATTCTATACTTTTTTATGTAGATGATGATTTGGGTTTGGGATACAGCGACCTAGCAAGTCAGTTCATAAAAAACCATCATTATGACGATCAGGGATAAAAAACAAGTTGATAGAATGATGTAAACAAACTCTCTCTATCTTTCTCTCTCAGTTTAATTTGCATTAACTGATGATGAAGATATAGTTAGAACTTTACAACTATAGGGTGGATTATCCATAAACGAAATACATTTCGATTTGTTTTGTTATTGTTGTTTACTATTAAAATGTATGCATGCAAGATAAAAGATTATACGATGAATTTAAAATAACATGCAAATGTTTAGACATAAAAACATTAAATTTTGATGAGATCACGTCCATATGCTTGGAACAAATAATTGTCCGACTGCATAAAAGATCATTTTTATATTAGTATGCCTACTTGTCTGTAGTCTGCACTGTACACACCGTTCTTCCTCATTTATTTCCAGTTGGTCTAAAGTCTGAATTAATTCATTCATAAATATTATTACATTACTGATAAAGAAAAACACAATACGTTACACGGCTACACACGCATCTAGTTTTGCAAAGCATGTACATCACATGCATTCAACGGTTTGGTTCTGATTCATTCGGATTTTGAATCCTATGAGCTCGTGGACAAAGAGTGACTTTTGTTTTGAAAAGTTAACTTGGGTTATAGTTATATCGTGCGTGAAATTATTGTCCTCTTGGTTTTACCAATAATAACTTGTGTACAAGAAAGTACCTTAAATATAAAACATCAGCCAACACCCACGCTGCTTGACGGTATGTTAGTCAGCATTAATTAAATTGAACTGTTTTGAAATGAGGTCTTTGGTCGACCGTTCTTCAATATTCTGTATTTTTGCTAATAACTTAAGGTCAATAGTAATTCTTTCTCTTCTGACGTATGCCATTTGATCCTTAATCTCCTCTGTTTGTATAAACTTTGTACTAACTCTTACAACATTTATCGCCCTCATGGTTTAGTACCTCAATTTTTGCTTTCTTCAGTAAAAAACAAAATAATTTCGTACCTATTTGTTATGACTATGACCATCTATATCTATTATAAATTAATTTATACATTAATTAATCTATCGGCCTTGTTTGTCTCTACTTCCAAAAGTGTTTTCTCCAGTCCAGTAATTTGTACTTTTGACTTTATTTGGATTTCGCCGATTTCGGATACAAACTCATGTTCGCATAGTATCCGCAGTCCGCGTCTCCATTGTCACAGGTTTGCAAAATCCGTATGCCTTCTCGTCTCTGCTCACTCCTGCTCTTCATCATTCCTTTCTCACATGAACAATATCAATTTGTATAACAGCTACTTGTTTTCAATGTTTCGTTATTATTGCTGGTCATCTACTTAAATCTGTCTTTATAGTACTTACACATACATACATGTAGTGTGTTCCATCGTACCGCGCTACTACTTCTAATTTTCTAAAATACTACACAGTCCTATATCGTATAACTTGATGTCTATAAAATTCGCGTATAATCTCTTGCCTCCTTCTTCTTTTGAGTCATCTTCTTGTATGTACATAACATGTTTGATGGTTGCTTTGCAAGTTTAGTCGGCCAAAAACTGCGTGGCTATGCTATGCTACTATTAGCGTGCAGAAAAATATTTTTTAACTTTTAATCATGGGTTTTGTGCATGAACACCGTAATAAGCAGTAAGTTGAAAAACAGGCTCAACCTCTCATAGAAGTTAACTTACTTGCTTTTTAGTGTACATGCAAAAGTCAACAAGAGGAGCGTTGTTGTTGTACTTGTAACGTAGCGTATTTATGTGTGACTGAGGCATGGAGAATTTGTTGCGTGAAATTTGTTTTGGTTTTTAGTCGTGTGTCGGTGTTTGTAACGATCTGTTATGATTTCTTTCTTTGCTCCAGGAACTATTCGAAGAGCCTGCATTAGATGGAATCCCAATCAGTGTGAAAAGTACTTCAAATATAAACGGGTTCGGATTTTCTAAGGGTATAACTACTACTACAGCTACTTCTGGGGCGAATGTGAAAAGTCTTGTGGACTCACAGCATCTTTCGCCTGTGGATCTTGTGAAAAATTTGTCACAACAAGAACGTAATCAGTCAGTGTTGGAATCCTCCCAACAACCCATGAAACTTATGCAGCTGACGGAAAATGTCAGAATGTAAGTGTTTCAAAATTTTGGTTTAAAGAAATCAAGTGAAAGCAGAAAGGCCGAAGGGAAAGTTATTTACGTGTGTGGAATAACTAACAACTTTTAAGAGTAAAATTGTAGAGTGTATTTAAATGTATTCATTGATTTTAATGTCAGGTCTCCGGACAACACAGATCGCTCTGTGACAGTCCCCAACGTACTTCCATTTTCATCCCATCAAGTAACTACAGCGGCAATCACTGCGCCGACAACTGCGTCAACAATGGGAATCAATTCTCCAAGTGCAACAGCAGTTTCCTCCCCAATCCCAATGAAAAGGTCTCGTTTCAGTTTCCCCCATCCCAATGGAGCAAAGGGAACCGGGCTGAAACTCCGTAATCAAAATCATAATCAAAACTATATGCCAGCTAGAAGCGTTGGCAAACGGTTGCCTCCTGGAACTACCCCTACGTTAACATCAAACTTGGCCCCATTCACAAGAGATGGACGAGCACAGTTACAAATTGTGTCACAGCCTGAAGAGCAACACAGGGCTAGATATCAAACTGAAGGATCCAGGGGTGCTATCAAGGACAGGAAAGGAAATGGATTTCCAACTGTGAAGCTTGTGGGATATGACAAGCCAGCAACATTACAAATATTTATTGGCACGGATCAGGGGAAAGTGAGCCCGCATATGTTTTATCAAGCTTGCAAAGTTACGGGGAAGAGCTCAACCCCATGCATTGAGAAGAAAGTTGAAGGAACAATTTTGATAGAAATCGAGTTTGAGCCAAACAAAGAAATGGTTATAAGGTAAAGAATCATGCTTTTGATTTTGATGAATTACTTTAATAGTTAATATGAATTTATCTTACTGTTTGAGGATAACGGTAACGTTGCGTGCATTAACATAACTAAATTTATGTAATGAATTTTTTTATTCCTTTTCAGTTGCGATTGTGTTGGAATTTTGAAGGAGAGAAATGTTGATGTTGAGCAGAGATTTCCATTTCATCACGCAAGTCAAAGCCGCAAGAAATCCACAAAATGCCGCATGATTTTCAGAACAACTGTTATGAACAGTGACGGCATGGAGGAAACTCTTCAAGTCGCCTCCCTCCCAATCCTTTGCAGTAAGTGAACTAGCATGAAATAACAAGTAGAGCAAATGTGCTCTGTTAGACAGCTTTGCAAATAAATATAATATGGCCAATAGAGATAATTACAACTATTTCAATTTGGTAATTCCACTTATAGCTCAGCCGCCTGGTGTGCCAGAGATATGTAAACAGTCATTACATGAATGTCCAGCAAAGGGGGGATTAGAGTTGTTCGTCGTTGGCAAGAATTTTCTGAAAGATACACGAATCATATTCCAGGAGGAAGATAATGACGGCCGTATTCTGTGGGAAGCCAGTTCAGAGCCGTTAAAAGATTATTTACAACAGGTGGGTCACAGTAGTATTCATTGTAGTTCACTTAACCCCATAAAAGTTTTTGTCCAATTCCATGTCATGAGTTGATATAGTATGTTGAACGGGAATCCCCTTTTTATTGTATAATTGTGCCACATGTCAAATTTATTACATCTTACATAATTCTTATCCTTTTAATTAACTTTCTAGAACCATTTGATTTGCACTGTCCCTCCTTTCAAGGAAGAAAAGTTGATTGAACCGGTGGAATGCAAGGTCTTGGTAGTATCCGGTGGTAAACAAAGTGAGCCGCAAAGGCTCACATATTTACCTGAACTCTCAACTGGTAAGCGAAACTTTTACCAATTTTACCCAAATGCTTGTTAGGACTTCTATTTTACCTGGAGGGAATGGCCGTAGATCATTTTCACTCTGAAACAGTCACTACTCCATTTTTTTCATGTTATCAGAGTAGTGTTTTGCTTTTAATGGAGTACTCGTGTTCCACATAATATACTTTTCTCTTTGATTAACTCAATTATTTAAAATAAATTATCTTTTTGTCCTACTACTCCAAAATTGCATGGTCGATCATGAAGAATCCATGTATATCTTTTCCTTTTTCTCTATAGTCAATATAGTTTGTAGAAACTTTCATAATGAAATTTTTTATACAACTTTCAAAATTTTGATCTGATAATATTCGAAAACAGATATATAGACTCTTTCTTATAATTGTATTGTTTACTTGTAGCTGTCTACTAATATGTCAATTTTCCCCTATTATTGCCAAAACCAAATGCTTTTATGACGGTCATTCCCTCAAGTTTTGTGTGATTGAGTGGTTGAAAGTGAATTTCTGTCAGTGCTGAACCCGTATTGCCAGTATTGCACATAATGAAAAAGAAGAAATATATTATAGCAAAATATTATATACAGAACTTGGGCGAGTTCTCATTATGGCGTTTATTGCGACACACACTACGCCAAACGACATGAATTTTATAACGCATATTATTAAGCTCACATTTATTCTGGTATTCTTCGGTGAGCAGTAATAAAATATTCATATAATTTATACTGTAGATTTTAGGCTGCGATCATCACTAGCAAATACGAGGCTTTATTTTTTATAGACAAATGGAAAAATTATTAGTGATGAGCTGTGTCGTAAAAAAACGTTCTGTTGATGGATCAACTTGTTGATGCGTGATCGTAAATTAGATTTGAAGATTTTGTTAGGATTGTATATACAATCGAGCAGATAAGTTCATAAAAGTACATATACTGTTGGGGTTGATCTCACTGGCAGAAATGGATGGTTTGTTGGGTGAATAAATGGGGAATGAATGCTTGTTGTCTTGCTTTCTCTTAAGGGCGATTGAAATGCAAAAAATTGAGACCAAGACCAGTGTAAAAATTTTATTATTGCTTTGAAACAATCATTGCGGTGTATCTGTTTGTATAAGAAAATATAAAATGAATTTGTGTTTTGTTTTTTGTAACTACATATTATTATTAGAATTCTTTTTTGAAGCTTTCATTTGCTGTTAGCATTCATTCAGTAAAAAATGTTTTGTATAAAAACAAACTTTTGTATGTAAAATTATTTTCTAAATATTTTGTAATCATTGTAAACTAAGCAAAATTTTTGTAGCTTTGTTTCAATCCTTTGAAGAACACTTAACGTTATGTTGAATTTATATATATTTTGGAAACGCTGGTCTTGGCTCCACCTTGGTATTCCCTCATATAAGCCAAAAAAGTTTCGATTTAATGTTGTTCCAATTTTAGAAAGATATTAGAATTGTTGTTGTTTTTGAAAATATAGTACAAAAAGGTAGATTTTTATGCATTCAGTTTTTCCTTTATTTTGAAAGAACACTGTTCTGAACTGCTTTAAATGAGTGGAAGCCACGGTATTATAAGGTGAGTGTTGACAGATTTGCTAAACTGTCTGGTTTGCCTTTCTTTGCCCTTAGCATCGTAATGTGTTTCAATGGTGTTTCACTCGAAAGTGAGGTGTAGTACTCAGGTCAGCTCCACATCGACTGCCATGCAGGCTCTTGTGCCCCTTGGCGACCCCACTGGCTAAGCGCCCAGGTTTCACAACTCTTTCAAAACCAATACCTTTTTTGAACACATGCAATACATGACAGAACATAATACCTTACATGTGACATGCACTACACTCTTATTTAGTCAACACTTTTTAACAATCTGTATTTCTATTCGTTTTAATTTACCTTTTGTCCCAATTAATTAAAGAAAGCGATTTTTCTTTTCTTTTTTATTCTTTCAATCAAGTTTTAGATCTTTCAAATTGATAAGTCCAGCTAGTCTTTTCCTTTAGTAAAATACTTTCACATTTTTACATCGAAAATTACTTAAGCACCATACACAAACAAGCACTTTTCTAAGATGCAAATTTTAAAAAAATCCAGATAAATTTTTGTTTTTTCCTCTCCAATAAACAATACTACTTTTGATTTTTGTCATAAAATTTATATTTTGACATTTTCTTATATAAAAAACGACAGGGAACACGCACTACACAAAATTGACGATTGACTGATTCATAATTCATCAGACTTTTATGGGTAGTAGGATTTCTTGATGAGGCCTATAAATAAGTTTAGATTTTATAAGCATGATTTAGTCATGTTGTTGCATAACACACGTAGGTTGTATTTAAAAAATTTTTAACTAATCTTATTATTCAATATCTTGGATTTTATAGGGTTGCATACATAATCAGGAGACATTTCATGTACATTACATCTAGGTACTATGTAATGCTCATGTTTATGTAACAGAAATGTATAGATCTTCAATAATTATTATAGCATCATGCAATAAATATAATATTACATAGGCATTTGTTGCAATGTAAGTGAG
>JAQFYG010003173.1:0-13032 GCA_034694325.1 Entomobrya corticalis | reverse complement strand
CATTAATAACGATGTGGCTTGAATCAACTGTTGAACAAATAGTACCTAAGATGTAAGATGTCATCAAGATTATGAACATGTGTAAGTAAAGGTTGGCACTCTGTCTTTGTTCAGCTTATTCTTATAGTTTAGGTAAGCAAAATTGCACTTTTTATGGTAACAAATGGCGAAAAAATTAGCCCTTAAAGGTATAAAGTACAAAGTATTTTCACAGAGCATTTAAATAAAATAATTTTATATGTATGAATTGGTTAAACAATTTGAGAATATCCACTAATACTATACTGATGTCGTTCGTTGTTCATGCAATAACCGTTTACTACTTTGCATGGATGATATTACTACACCGAGCTGTCTGTGTTTGTTTGAAAGTAAATAAGTATAAAAATTCGTTAGGACAGGGGAAGGATTAATGCACTTAAGGATGTAGGTATAGTCGTATGTTTATTAAGTAACATTGACTGTCCGAATATTTACTTCTTTCCTAACATTGCAGGCTTTAATTAAACTACCTTCCATCCTCATAACTATAATTATCAAGCAATTAAGAGAAGAAATCCTCCTGCACCACCTCCGGCAAAACATACAGAACGATTACATTTACTGAATTTCAAATAAAGAACGATCATCACCACTACACTCACCCAAGGTATCACGATTTCTATATTAAAAATACATGAATAGTTGTGCACCTACAACATTATATGCAAACTCAAAGCGTTGAGTTGGTGTTTCTTTTTTAATGGATACAATTTAAGAAAAAAAGACGAGATGAAACAATTTAGAGCAAGATGTAAACGTTGTTGTTAAAAATGCAAATAATGCAAGTTTGTAGCGTGTAAGTCCGAAAAAAGGGCTTAGCATCTGCTACTGTAATAATTGTGGTTTTCTGCTAACTACATCTGCTGGACCAGTATCTTATATGTAGGTAAGTACTTATGTGTACCTGCTTGTATAATCTAGTTAAGTAGCATAAATGCAGCAATTACAATGCAATACCATGTAGTAATATGAAAGCTTTTGGATATAGGCATACATACATATTGCGTATCAAATCAAGAAATATAGTTAAGCATCTACTTAAGTATGCATGCATTTTTTTAGTTGGTGATCCCAAGCTGGTAATAAAGAGCTTATTCCGGTTTAATCGACTGACGGCTCGAGTCTAAAAACTGCCGGTAGGTTTGCAATTCAGTAGTCAATCAAATGTTTACAACTTATTTTTCTCATCATCATCGGCAAAATGAATTTGATTACTTAAAGGTTGCAATAGGAAAAAGGTTCTATTTTATATGGATTGTGGTATGTGGTCCAAATTCAGTTGCATGTTTGAGCGCAAAACAACAAAAGAATGAATTTCATATAACAATGTACCTGAATTAATGCATATGTAGGTAGGTATATGAAATGCTTTTATTCTGCCAACAAGCTACTTGCCTTTATATTAGTTTGGTAAAGACAAACGTGCAAAAAATATTTCGCTCGCCTTTCGCTGCTCAATTTTTTAAGCAAAAATTCTGCAAGGTAGAAACTAGAAAGAGTTTGCCGTTTTTTACGACAGACATTATCCAGTTGCAAGTATATTAGCAGAATACACGAGTATGCGCCAAAACTGTTAAGATATTTAATGCAGAAAGTTACCAATAATTGTAGCTAAAAGCTATTTAAGCCATCTTAGTTGT
Organism: Entomobrya corticalis; assembly: GCA_034694325.1. Classification (NCBI taxonomy): domain Eukaryota; kingdom Metazoa; phylum Arthropoda; class Collembola; order Entomobryomorpha; family Entomobryidae; genus Entomobrya; species Entomobrya corticalis. The sequence goes on along the minus strand of JAQFYG010003173.1, from coordinate 11,350 downwards.
CATTGCCAGCTGGTTTTCTGTCATAATTATAATGTTTGCTTATTATCGCATTCCGTTATGACTTCAATTTCAAATTGAAGAATAAATCATGATTTAGTATTGTACACTGTACACTATCGTAAGCCAAAATTAAGATTGTTTACCCGACAAAGCAAATGTCATAAATTGTATAAACAAAAAATGTGGTTACCTTCTCGTTCTCGTTAATGCGTAATACCGTTGTGGCAGCATTTTTAGAATTTTTTTCTTCATCAACAATTAATCATATTATATATACGACCATAATATACAAACGCATTTATTTAATTATATCAATTGCAATATTTTTATTAGGAAGAAAGTTCCTGTTTTTGTTTACACATTTTCTTTTACAGCTGCCGCCGTTCAAATTCTGTTATTTTATCAAGGAAAGAATTTGAATTTTTTGCTGTGCATAAAAATACAGATATGCTTACTTAACTGTTTATTGTCGTCAGTCATTTTAAATTTATGGAGATATCAATTATTTCCTACATGGCATTAATAAAGGAGGATGTAAATGTAAGTTCATGATGATTTCATTCTCAAAGTAAATACTTATGACAATTTTCTTCATGTTTAGCATGTGGCATTTCTTTAGTTTGGTATATCAAGGGTATATCATCATCGAGAGGTAAATACATACAATAATATAGAAAACTGAAAAGAAAAAAAACATATTTTTGTCTTTCGGCTGCCGTCACTAGATTTTTCAAAAAGGCAAGACATGCGTATATCCGCACGTACAAAATAAAGCAAAGTCGAACCACTTGATTGAGGGCATCATAAACATCAATATTAACTGGTCACTAGACAAGTAAACATGACTTTAATGCTGGTAGCTTTTGTAAAAAACTTGCAAAGAACATAATAATATTTAGGAAAGTAAACATAAGCACCACATTGCCAGCTACTTACTATTTCACCTCAATTGGATCCTCCTCAGACTCATCTTCAATAAGAACTAAGAGCGATCAAAAATTTTAACATTCGCAAACTCATGTTTTCGGAAAGCAAAGTGCTAACAATTTCATTTTGAACATATAACAGCTGGATACATTTTCGCGTGTATCTAACAATATTTTGATTTTCAGCATGAGAGAGAACTGGATTGTACTAAACATTTATCAATAAAATTTAATGTACTTCATGAAACATCAATACTGGTTCCAAATTAAATAACTTTAAGTCATACATTAAACTAGGTATCTACATTTTGCTTATAACCGTGACACATATTATTTCTAATAATGCAAATCTTTGGATTAATTAAATTATCTTTCCCTATTCTCAAATTTTGATTTTGTTTACCCCACATACCATTTGGTAAGTGTGGATGTCTCAATATTTCTTTATGTGCTAAGTTCTCACTCAACTAAGTAGTCTTCAGACAAAGCAGCCAAAGTTCTATATATTTAAAGATCACACCGTAAATGAAATAGGAGAAAATCCAACCGACAAGGCATTTATCATTGTTTCATTGTTTCTAGTGCCGCTGTTCATCACACAAATCCATTCCTCTGACTTGTTTTGTACAGTGATATATTTTGGGGTTATGAGCCCGGTTCGTTTTTCTGATCTTTTTGATTATAATAGAGGTCTCATCCTCAACTAACTTGCAATTTGAAGGCAGACAACATGTCATGCACGGGGTATAATTGCCTGCATGCTTGTTTTTATGGGTTTGTTACAATGCCCATGTAACTGGAGACACTCAGTTTTTGTGGCAATTATTTACTTTTCACCAATCCATCCAGTCCTTTACATCACGTCCCATGCATTTCAACATAAGTGTCCAATTTACCTCATTTCTTAAAGGAAGGAGTTAGCAGATTGGTTCCTCGTCCTATCATTTCACTTTTTGAACGGACATGTTGAGGAAACGAGTTGATCAATAATTCACAAAGTATTACAAGCCGGTTGTTTCTTCAATAAAAACTACTATCAGACCGGCTTGTCTTCGCAGAAACAATTCAGCCAAGGTTGAAAATGTATCATTAACCATAGATTGCCCTTTGACTTTGACCAAAACATCTCATAAATCTAAACCTTATGTTCGCTGCAAAAGATTTGCAAATTAGGATGAGTCTATTAGAAAGAAGAACTTGTTGTGGGTACAAAATAAATGATTTCGTCCACAACCCTCATGTATTTCTCCATAATGATATAGAAAAAAGCATGTTTATTCTCCATACTTTTAAATACTGCTATATTGTGAATATATAAAACAAGTAAAACACAAAAAATACATGCTCAATATGTTTTATACTGGCTTTATTTGCTGGCTCATTTACATTTTTATGTGCTATTACCAAAGCATCTTTTGCGGGTAGATGAAACGGTTCACTACTAACTACTACTACTATTACTATGTTTCTTTCACACAATTTATCCACTCTATTTCTTAGTTTCATATCGGCCGTCATTTAACTATATCTTCGTTGGCTTTGTTTTGGTACGATGAATAGGTATGTGAAATGTGAATTATCTCTTTGGATTGCTATTGCTGAGCACATATATAGCTTTCAGAATTAGCAGTATAGTGTGTTGCAAGAGATCAACAAGTTTGTAGAAAACCGCACTACACAGTCATAGCAAATTGTGTGGTGTGGCCATGATGATCGCCATCATCACACAGCACACACACTATGATGTTGCTTTTTACAGGCAGCGTTTTACTGCAAATTACATGACCACCTCAAAGGAATAATTTTCTTGTAAATTTTCTTCGAGGAGGCAGTTAAATCATGGATGATCGTTATAATGACGTAATCTCATTGCATTGAAGTCAGTTCAATGTCCAATTTTCTATATATTGGTAAAATATCAAAAGGATTCAAAATAAAATGATTTAATCATAAATTTTGGTTAAAATTATACGAAATATTTTGATAACCCTGAGGATGTGTCCATAGATTGAGAGGAGAGAACCAACTCAATGAACGGGAAATGTTGGACATGTACGTAACATATTCATAACTCGCCACCGTCTTGGTATGAATTACATTATGACATGCAGGTCCGATGAGTACACTTTTAATCTAATAAAATCGAATAGTTTTTGCATTATTATCTCAGTTCACCGTGCACACTGAAACCTCTAATTTAGTCATGAATTATAATGAAAAAAGTTACCAGCCTACTATAAATTTCTTCTAATTCATGAGTGAACCTCCCCTAAGTTTCAGTTAGTCATGTTGGACTAATATTCATAGTAAACTTCAGGATGTACAGGTACACTTATTGAGCACTTTCTAACAATTGAGCCACAGCAGTAGCTGAAAGTACACCATAAAACCCATTTTTTTAAAAGCAAACCAGGGATTTTTTGTTGCACTGTGATGCAATATGTTGCTACTTCAAAATTTCTACCGTGTTCGGTTGGAAGCATTTTTGTCTTCTTGGCATTCATCCCGCAACTCACGACGACCAGCAACGACAGAAGATATAAGTGCCAAAACATCATTCTTAAATTCATCAGACCACTTCTAGCAAAATGCTTTTTGTGCTGCACCCAAAAGTATATTATAATAAAATATATGCATTCCTGACTGCACGGGTTCCGTTTTTCTCTCAAAAGATCATCATCATCATAATCACATCATTGAAAATACATTACTTCTTTTCTTCTCAAAAATATATATGCGAAAATAGTGTAGATTGAACGTGTAAAGTATGTCTGTTTACAGGACAATCTCGAACAATATAACTCTTTAAAAATATTACAATTTTACAATAGACGTGACGGGCAAGTGTCTGAAATAATCTTCAAGTTAATATAACGTACAAATACTTCTATCGCCATCGCCATCATTTTTAATGCAGCAGATATAAAAGAACACCAACTTTATCAAAAGGCACAGAGCTTCTTTTTGTTGTTGTTGTGGTGGAAGAAGCTCCAAAAGAATTTATTCAAGTGAAAAATGTGAATATTATGATACCCTCTTCACGTAATGACCAAACGTCTTCTTAATGTCTAATCATTAAAAATATGTGAGGCTACTAAAAAGAGTTTTGGTAATATGTGTGGTTCGTGCAAAATTTGATGACTTGATTTCGGCACCCTGATGTGATTTGCTCAACAGGTGGTTTGCTCTCTCCCTCTCTGCTTGCCAGAGAGTTGTTACAGAGGAGGTTCTTCCACCTGAAATGATGGAGAGTCATCATCGTATCTCACATGTAGTTAACTCGGTGTTGCTCTTCATCATTCTGTATTTGCAAAGCTTATTATTGGAAGGAGAAAATGTAATTACCTACATAGGTATACAACAACCCTACCTTATGCATTAGGCTCAGGCATATGAAAATTTATTAACATTATTTTTACATAGTCATGTTTTTACTCTTCATCTCCATCATCATCTAATCTGCTTGCGTTTCAGTTTGCTACTTATATCGAAATAGTAGTATGTATATCATCTTCACTTTCATCGCTCTAACAATCAGCACCACCACCAAACATGACAAAGGGATGATATTGATGAAGATCTCAATCGATGGATGGATCAATCAACCCCGTGTAGTAAATTATTTATCTGAATAGATATTTTTGAATCTTATGTATGCATAGATATTTTCTTTCTTATATAAATTGAACTAGTAAAATGGATGGTGCTTAACAGATAGATGCAATCGATATAAATCTTGTAGCATGGTAGGAAAAGTAATAACAATAATAAACTATTTCACATTTCAACTTCATTATTTTATTATTGCTGCGCGAAACTATAATGTCAGCCGGTATGAGAATTTTTGCTAAAAATGAAGCGAAGGAAATAATGATGATGAAAAGAAAATGGCACTAATGAAATATAGAGCACAAAAGGGCAGTTATGATTTGTGGCTGTAACATGCAATTTAATAATCGAAACAGACAGTTGTATTTCGATCCTTAGTTCTCCTGTGAACGACTGTTGTTCTGGTGTTGTCTTTATTGTTGTGTGCGACCTCGTCGAATACAGAACTTTTAACACTAAATAATACAAGCCAGTTACAAGAATGAGGGAACCAATATGCAATATATTCATTTTTGAGAGGTAAAATGGTAATAAAATTGTATTTTACACTGTCATTATTGTTATTACTTTTGAATTAGATTGTAAGAGTGTTGCCCGTTGGTCAGTTATATATTTATTGATCATGTTTATGGCAGCAGCAGCCAAAACAGAAAAAATGCTGAGTTATTTTCTTACATATTGTATTGTATCGTATTTGTGAAGATATATGCATATATTACTTGCTAGCTAGCAGCAAGCATTACAATAGACAAAGTGGATAATAAACTACAACAAAAGATTATCTAAATAGCGAATGGGAAGTACAGTAGAATGTTGTACAAATGGAAGCAAGCAATTCATTTTATTAAAATGAATGGTGAATGGGGGCTGTGTTCAATTTAGGTGGAAACTTGAAAGTGGCTGAAACTTCTGACGGCTGAAGTCAGGGTGCTTAATATAGTACTTGTTATTGTGTTTTGTCTATGAGTACAGTAGTAGAAATAATAGAAACTCAAACCCTGCCAAGATCACATAAAATATGAAGTCACTTCTGTCAATTTTTTTGCTCTATGCTAGTTTTTTATTTAAAAATATAAGTTAGAAGTGATGTAAAGATAAGGGAGTTAAAGCGTTCATTGTTGTGTGTAGAGCCACTTACTATTTCGAACAGGCTATTGCCATAAAAATCATTTATGTATGTGTGGCATATTTGAAACATTTAGTATTTCTACTTTTGACAGTTCCTTCCACCCCTCTCTCCATTTTCTTCATATGCATACAAATACGCCTATGCTTACAGGAACATTAACAAAATAAATTACACAGTTTCAATATATTTGCTGTTCATAAGTATACGGATTGATAAATACCTCTAAGCACGTTCTTCGTACAAGTAAAAATCGTCAGCGTTTATAAAAAATAAAAGTCATTCATAAAAAGTTTGCGGTTAACACATGTCTCCGCTGAAATGATCCTTTCTCGGTAATGTAATGTAAAAATTACAATAAGAAATAATCATAATATTCTGACAGTCATTCAATAAATCAATAATACCAAAGCAGATACGATTATATCTCCCAGAACTTGGCTTCGATCTTTCGGTAGGGTGTACAGTTATCATCTCTTATGATTTAATATATCTGTGTGCTGAGTTGACTTTTGCTCTTTCGCTTTGGTCAATCATACATAATAAAATCATCGTGGTTTGTATTCAAATAGATTTTTTACTAAAGAAATTGATCATCATTAATCATTACTTGATTTGAACTACGCACTTTATAGATTAAGTCATTATTTTCTCTCGCTGATCAAGGAATCGTTCACGTGTAATCTTTTATAAATGTTAAATTGCATGAGACGAAGATTTGCACCACGTCAAAGCAACATGCTTCTACTACTCCTACAATAAGTAATCTTGACTGGTATGAGTAGATGTTTCCCTCTTATGATATTGTATATGTTAATAATTTTGTAAAGATAATAATATCAATATCTGGTTTAGCTTTGGGCGTTTATAACTATTTGCAGGCAACACATCGCTCTCGGCGAATATTTTACTTTGATTTTGTTTTGCCCAACATCTTCCTCCTTTTCCAGAGAACAAATCTTTAACAATAGAAACGAACACTCCCATATCTACTTCTACTTTCACGGGCCATTTTATTTTCTATCAATAAATTTGTTCAGATTAATTTTTTTAGAGAAGTAGGCATGCTATATGTTTAACTTTAAAACATATCCTGATGGAAAATCACAATTTTGTGAATAGTTTTGTTTCATTTTTAAAGCCATTTATACCGATTTGCTCACCTATACAGACTCACCACATCGCATATAAGTAGTAGTTAGTGACATGTACACGTACACATCACTTGAACAGACGGCAGTGGTGGTAAGAGTAAGACAACTTAAGTAAACAAATGAATACGAAAGGGTGGAGTGACAGCTCGGAAACAAGGGAGAAACAAATGGATCTATTATCAAACAAACTAAATACATCTATCTTCTCATAAATCAGAACTTGTTTAAGTAGAGAGAAAATGGACGGACAAAGAGAAGACAACAAAAGCAATTGAAACACTAAATATAAATACAAACACAAAAAAGCATTAATCTATTTGTTTAATTTTGTATGCGCATTCTTTTATGCGTTATGTGATTGTAAAAATACCTTTAGAATCAAATGAAGACATTCTTATGAACATCCGTTTTACATTTAAGACGTTTAGTTTGTGACACCTAAAAGCAGATATAAGGTAGAAAAAGGGAAAGGTATGCCGGTATTCATGAAATAGACAGACAAAATTCCTGCCTAATTTTAAACACATAAATTATACCTTTACACAAAACCACACTCTTTAAAAATGATTACTACGCAGGCATGCAACGAAGCGTCTTCATAATTTATAATCTAACTGTATTCTCATAGTACAGGAGAGGCAACTTATATTATAATTAAACATTAGTGAGCAGTGAACAGCAGGTTATATATTATGATGTAACATTGATAAAACCCTAACCTAGAAACTAGAAACCCTTTTTCTAATGTACTTGGTTAACTATATGAACTGGAATTCCTTTTAACTACGAAGATAAGGATTTAAAAAACTGTCCTTTTCCATAATTCTCTCTGTCGTTCTCACTATACTACCATGACTTGAGAGTAAAGAATAATCTTTATACTAACTCACAACAATGCAATGTCTCAATGGATGAGAGAAAAAGGATGCAGCAAGATCAACTGGTTTTCAGTAAACAATAATCTTTCTCTCTCTTACTGAATTCATGTTATCCTTCACAGAAGCTGACTGGGACTGGACAAACAAGAGGGAAGGAAGAAGATGTTGCCGACAAAAAATGTTTTGTTTTTGTTATTCCTTCACATCACCATTATTCCTTCTTCGCGTTTACTCCTCTTTTTTTCTCTTCTTACTGGAAATGTCAACTGTACCAGAAGCGAGGCAGGGGTCTGGAAAATATGTGGACACTGGGAAAAAGTTTCATCCTTGATACATGAACAATGTGAAGGTATTCGTTTACTTTACCTGTTTCTCTCAAAAAGGTAATAAATCTTTGTCCAGGAGCACTTTATTCACGTATTTTTTAATTCGTTTGAAGAAGATGACAATATAAATGTGTATAATGAAGTGCTTAAGGAAAACGTTGTGCATATCTACAAAGATCATACATAAATACTTACATCAACATAATAATTATGTTGCATTCCTCTCATATTCACAAGATCACAAGCACTGATGAATGGTAATTCTTCCAACTCAATTTCTCAGAAATTCCAAATAATCCGCCATTTAAGCTATCGACGACTGACGTTAATGCAAAATATTGTAAAAATGGTAATGCCTTTATTTCCAGAAGACTCACGTTTTCATACGTGACGTGTCCAAGTTAGACACCAACAGATACGCACTGCTCATCAACTTCAAGATTACGATGATGATCATCATCATGATCTTTTCTGATAATGATAGGTCTTCCTTCACCTCTCGCAGTGGGTATCATTCATGAATCTTTATAAATACGCACGTTGGTCTTCTTTTCTCTAAAGAAGATGTAAAGAAGGTGGATAAGAGAATGCTAATATATAATATGGAAAAAGAAAGAAAACCCAAGGGAAAAAATAATGCTGGATACCTAGATTATTGTTGTGGGATGAGACAAGATAATCACTGACTAAGAAGTGAGACTGTACACCGCTCCATAATACCAAGTTACCACTTCTTCTAGCTCATCGTACTGAGCAACAAGCTCATCGTCATCATCAACGTTAAAGAAACAGCAGTAACCAGATTGGGATGGGAGTTTGAATATAATATATAAGTGTTAAATATTGTATGGATATAAAGTTTGTATCTGTGATAAACAGGGGGTTGGATTTGAAAAGAGAGAAAGAAAGAAAGAAAATGTCTTATTCACTCCTCTTCTCATTCTCTCTATCTGTTTGACTCCAAACCATTAATAAAAGGAAAAGATGAATCTTCACTTGAGGCGATGAGCAGATGAACAAGGAGAGAAAAAGATATACCCACACTTGTTACTTTAACGCCAAGTTACACACGTAACACATTCTCGCTTCTTTACAAGTTCGTTCAGGAGAACACAATAATTCTTCTTATATGTGCTGCTTGCAACACAAATGCAGTGCAATAAAATGTGATGGGTCGAGAGAAGAAGAGAACTTTTTATCTTTTGTATTTCTTTAAATACTTATATTTTCCTGGCATGCTGATGATAATAATGATGATGTTCTATAGTAGGATGCACTGCAACATCTCCTTCTTTTCTCCTTCAACTTCACAGTTCAATTTTTCAACTTTATACTTTGTTCCTATTATAAAAAATTGTGGAAGGATCCTTAAAGAGCTCTTGACTCTCCAGGATACTAGCATTATTTTATGAAATCTTTATCATTCCTGGATATATGTAGGTTGTGTGCGTAGCATTAGATGTAAAATAGATGTTTCATTTTCTTTCAACTATGGGCCAGCCCTGGCCAGGGACGGTCAAAACTTCCAGTGTAATATATCTATCAAGAAAAGGCATTAAATACATCTCAGCAGCATCTTCCAGGCCAACAGTTCAATCTTTTCGTTTATTCTTTTCTGTTTCTCGTCTTAATCGTTTGCATGGATCTGGTTACGGTGTCCGTAAATTTTTTTTAGTTCAATCTGGTCAAAGATTAAATTCCAGTTTGAAGACCAAAACCATTACGTGTAAATACACTCTATGCAGGCATATTTGGCTTCTTAGAGCTTGAATGTCACTGAGCCCTAAAAGACATGATGAGTGTCCCTCAATTACAGTGGCAAAATAATTTCAAGCTTACGAAATGAATTGTTGGTTTTGATAAGCACGATAAGTATCATGAGTCCTTACAACACGAGACTATCATCCCTACCTTCACTCTCCCTATTTTCCATTTTGTTTGGATGGGTATTTATAATAAAAGTTTTTCTGGTGTAACAGGTTGTTTCTTCAACTTTTGCTACTATTTTATTCTTGAATGATATAAAAAATCTCGACAAGATAAACATACAATATGTAATCATGCTTGCTAGGTTTAGCTGCACATTAGATAATATCTGAATTATGTCGGATGATTCATGACCCTCAGCAAACTAAGCATTGTTTCCCAAGTCATAAATTCAGACTTTTTCCAGTTCATGAAATATAATAGGGTTATGAAAATGTTTATTTCTAGTTTCTCTGTCTAAACTAGTCAGGGATCCGCTTCAGTTTAATCAAACCAGCAACGGACTTGGGCAGTGAAATTCAACCAGAAGTTTTTTCTTTGTGAGTTGCTCAAATTACTAGTAAATAGCATAAACATTGTCATATTTATTCTATTTCAAGTATTAAAACTTTGTATAATGTTCTGTAGCATTTACCATTCAAAAAATTCCTCAAAGTAAACAACTACAAACCACCTTAATTTAATAATATCACATGTACCTGGTTTCATTCCTGCATAAAACATTATTCTTCTCGTGTGATATTTTTCTAAAGGCTTCATTTTTCACATTCAAAAAAGTCAAAAAATTTCTGAAACTATATCATTTACAACAAAAATCCCATTTTTATGTAGTGGAAACAGAAATATGAAGAGATGTGGGCTCCATTTTACTCACCAAACCAGACAACAAGAGGCACCATGCAGCCCAGCTAGACGTACTCCAATAAATCTCACGCATTATAATGCATATTAACTGTGTGTGTGTTAGTTATTATTATGCACCTATTACGTGTAATGTCTTCATTCCATGCAACCATTGAGAATGGGAAAGTGCAGTGTTAGTTGGATCGTATGATGGTGAAAATTTATTAGTGTGAGTCTGTTTAGCTCAATTAGTGTCGAGTTATGACGAGCTAACGTTCCTTGAATTTTAATCACATTATTCACGGCTTTGCTGCTGCTAAGTCAGTTGATGCATATAGAATACAAAAGATAGAAAAAAAGCCGAATGCCTTTGCTTTTGCTGCACCTAATTTTCAATCCTTTCTTCCTCTCATATCTAGCTGTCATATTCAACTTGGTAATGATATACCGGCGAAATGGTGAACATTATGGCGATATAATGTTGTCGTTGTTCATCTATTACTCTTCGTCATTAAGATGTGTGCATATATTCCACTTTATGGAACAACAGAATGGAAACAGCAAGTTAGTAAAACATCATAACTTGGGATAATACCAGTTGTGAAAATGAGCAAAACTTGTCTGTCTGTATACCTATTCATAATCAGGGCTGGAACTTTATGGTTCGGCCTATCCAATGGTTCGATTTTTCCCCTGTCCGATCCGATCCTATCCGATCCCA
>JAQFYG010003172.1:0-13032 GCA_034694325.1 Entomobrya corticalis | reverse complement strand
AAAGAGATGCTCTATTGTCGGCAAATGAAAGATTGCTACAAAGATGAGACAAGTTGAATAAGAACATAACGAATAAAAAGTGCGTACGCATCATCATTCTTTATATTTTTATTATCTGGAATGATGAAATGATGTACATTCAGCAAAGGAAGCGTCTTTGAATGAATATCATGTATCGTATAACCTATTTCATTGTTCCGAGGATGACCAAATAAACGCATAAAAGAAGCATTAATAAAACTCTCTTTGCAATAATACTTACAATCAATAATGCTCTGATGTAAGATATCAACGGATTATGGGAAAAACAACGTTACAACGAGAAAAATCAAAAACTGACAAAGAAGGTAGCCATTCAAAGATAGGCATTGTTAGAAGAGAAGAAGCCGAAAAAATGAATTATATAATCGTGGACACCGTATACGAGTGGACACCGTCTAATATTAATATTGGGTAGTCATATAACTAGAGGTATATGTGCACTAACTAAGCCATTCTTCAGTTGCTGGACTCGGTGATATAGAGGCGCATACATCAAGAAGAAGGACTCTTTAAAATCTGACTTTTGTGACATTTAATACATGTCAAAAATCATCAAGCTTGACCAACAGCGCAGCAGAGAAATCGTTACAAGAGAATGCAAGAGAAGGGGACGAGAACAGAAAATGTGTATGGTGGCTGAAAAAATGTAATTCCCAGTAGCTACTCAGAAAGCTTATTTTCATAGGATTTGTACGATAATCTTGTGAAAAACAGGGTATGGCAAAATAAATAGGATAAACAGAAATAAAAGTGTCTCTACTTAATGCACTGTTGCTTGTTGTGTAGGTTCGTATGAACAGTGCCTGTGATTGGAAGATGACCATGCATGCCTGCATGTTTTATTCAAAATAAACGTCGGCTTGATTGTAACTACTGATTACATTCATTTAAAACTAATAAGAGTTCCAGTTGCAGATTCAAAACACCGCATCGGCAACATGATCGTTCGCTTACATGCATGGATACTTTGTCTTTGATGAATCCTTCATGTATAAAATGGAATGTAGTAGAAAAAACCAGCTTCAAAAAAGCAGCCAAGTGACGACGATAGTGAACTACACCACTGACCAAATAAAAATATCCTCTATCCAACATCTTAAAACCCATCCTGAAGCAAAGGAATGAGAAAAAGAAACTTTAACTTGCAAGTAGGCACGTTTGGTTCTCGTAAATGAACTTTTCAAACCGCGGTCCTCCATAATATTATCACTACGATAACTTCTGATTTAATATGTACTTTATATAAACAAATACGATCCAGTCTTCCGAGCTGGTCGTGCGACATACAAAAATAAGTGACGCAAAGGAAAACTTGTACAAATAAAGTCTAGCCACGACTTTCTTCACTGTAAGCAAGCAGCGACGGCAATGCCAACTGGTCAATCTGTTATTAGTAGGTAAATATATTCTAGTAAATTTTTCATAGAGAATGCCGCATCGCCAAAATGTTATTTGGTACTTGATAAAGTGACCCGATCTGATGAAAGGCCGAGTCTTTAATCTTACACGTCTCACCACAGACAAAGCTGTAATCTTACTAGCTCACCGTTTGTCAGAGACGTCGGAGCGGTGGCGTGCTGTATAAGGAACTCATTTGTATATCGTCGTATGAAGGAAATACCATAAACCAACAAGCATTTGCATTTAGTGATAAGTATTATCCTAAAGGTTTTATAGATATCCTTACCAGCAAAGGGCATCTTATTTTGGAATTCAAGCTACTAGTTTCTACACAGTCTTGAGTATTGCAGCCATTTTTTCCACAAAAATGGAGAGTGAGTAAAAGTGAAGATAAGAATAATGCTTCTGTACTTTGTAGTAGATTTACAAAAAATGGGAGAAACCCATATTATGAACTGTTCCCATCAACATTCATGCGGAATTTGAAACCCATATATCATTCGTTGAAAGAAAAATAAACGGGATGAAAACGTCGAACCTTCTTCTCCGCGCATCACTGCATTTACGTACATTTTGGATTATGGGTAAAAGGAATAATCCCTTCATGGCAGTAGATAGTATATGTGCACACAAATATAGGGAAACAGTGTTGCTGTTAATGTGGCCATATAATATTGTATCTACATAAATAAGAGCAGTAGTATAGATTAAAGTACACAATTCAGCACTAATAAAATAAAGCTCACGGTTGAAAACTTTAGTGCACGACACGAGAATTACAATTTTATGTAGTTTTACCAGCTCGTTTGGTAGGTCGTATCGTAGTTGGGAAATGCATTTTCATGGATTTATGCAGACATTAGAAGACAAAAGCAAATCACGTTAAAACGATAACTAGTATCATGTATTGCCTGTATGAATAAGTAACGCGGATCGGATTCTATCTCACATCGGCTTAAAATATGAACACTCACTCATCAACAGCAGTCATATGTCAATTTCGGGTAACGAGCATTCATGATGGCTCACGGTGCATGATTTTCTTATAATCACCGAGAAGGAAGATGTGTGGTGGGAGCTACAATGTTGACATATATATGTAAAATGCAAGCTTATATGCTGCGTAACGGGTATTTATACATGTTTATATTACTACACACAAAGTATTATAGTAGCTTGTAAGTTATAGGTACGGTATTTTTATTTTTGCTCAAGTTAAACCCTCTGGAATGCTGCTAAAAGTCAAGTTCACGCACGACGAACTCTTTGACTTTCATTCATTTGATGAAACCCTTGGAAAATCAAGCAGCATGTCAAAACTTTTATATTGACGATGAAATGTCTTGGCTCAAGAAAATAGGAAACACGCAACTATGTAAACATTCAACTACAGATTCAATTTAAGAGTTTTATGACCGACCTTTCTCAGTAATTTTGAGATGACTTGAAGAAGTAAGCCCAAGGGAACCCTCTGGTGAGGACTCTTAACATTTAAGAGTGAACCCATCGCATACAAATATATAAAATATAAAGCTGCAAAGAATTTATTTTCCGTTAAAAATTCATGCAATCTTTCTTTCCGACTTTTTGACAGTATGCGTGATTTTTAAAGTTAATATAAAAGCCTATAAAACTAATTATTACACGTGTGAAAATATGTGGCTACACGATGATGCAATACATGTGTAATAAATAAAAACTATTAAAGATATCTTAAAGCTCACTTTATAACCATCTACATTTTCCATCGGAAAAGGCTGTATTGACCGATAAATGAATCTCTTTGGAAAAATATATTACATACTTTATATGCTACTGATATGTATTAAGTATATAGAAGTCTATATAATATTAATTTGAGTTTTCCATAATAATTGTTCTATACATAAACTGAAATATAAAAGTATGATCCTATATATTGTGCATACAATGGAATCTGACAACCAGATTCTGATTCTAAGCTATATGAAGGTTTCTTAAAGTTTCTCTTACAATTCAATAATTTTTCATAAGAAAATTTCAATGTTACAGCAAGAAACTCAAAAATATAAATGAATAATTTCACTAGTAAGCCCCAGTTTACGTTTGAATGACAGAAAGCCCCATTTCACAAAACATTTGACAAGAAACAGAAAAATAACACCCGCCGTGTTATGAGGTAAGAAAGAAGACCACCATGAATGTCACTAGAACAATGGTCGTCATAAGTGTATCAAGCACCGACTCATTCGTTCTATTATGCACTTGAGAAAGCAGACAGACGGATCAACTTCTCACCATGACTTGATCTCAATAACATAAAATAGGGATCCATTCTATGAACAACACTTGACAAGAGACAGTTCGTTGTTGCTGATCTTTAGAAATTGTTGTTCTTATCAAATCAAAAGTCAACTTCGTGCCGTGTGAGGCCGATGTATTTACCAAGAAAACAGAAGCGGACGCGTTATCACTTTGCATTGCAGTTAAATCAATGAGAGCTACCAGAGACCAACCAAGACGTGCATAAAGTGTACATGCAAGTATGCAATCTAAAATACATTTTCATGATGATCCGGTGATTCTACTTTAGATAAATAAGTAAAAAAATTCACACTGGTATTAGAAATATTACAAGCGACATTCCAAAACACAAAGCTGCGAGGAAGATTGTTGATGATATAAATATATTGACCAGATCAGAACAGCGACACCGATGAATATCTAGGTATATGGTATTTACATGTCTTATAGTTAGTTCTTGCACAACCAAGATTCATATCCTATTTGACTGAAATAAAATATTTTAGCCTGCCATCATAGACGAAAAACTTCAAATGAATCGGGAAGGGCAATTTCGAATCAAGAATTTAAAATAAAATCAAGGTCGGGAGAAATCCTTTGATGAACGCAAATTAACAAAAAGTGGAACCTTCATCAGCATCAAATTGTGCATAGCACACCTGCTGGCTACCAGTGCCACTACCTCTTTCATGACTGATCTATTTGCTACTGTTGCTCTGCTATCCATGATATGATAAATAACTGATTGTAAATTCTTCTGGACTGGACCACCAAGCGAGTAAACAATCGTAGAAAACAAGATTATTCCATTGTAATGAAGAAAAAATTCGGCATTGAATGCAGCAGGCATTTTATTTCAAGAAAATTTAATAGAAACCGTGCGTAGCCAATATAGTATAAAGTCAAAAAGAGACTCAGTTTAGTTTATGTATGAATGTTCATGGACAAATTTTCAATCATTCTAACAGTATTATTCACCAATGTTTCGGATGAATTTCTTTTAGTTTATTATGCGTTAGATCAACTTATGCGTTAGGATTTTCTCCAGAACTTCAATACACGCACAAATAGAGTATATTTAAAAGTATGCCAGCCTATATCAAGTACAAATGAAATTGACTTTTATGCCTGGTATAAACAATGGACATATAGTTCAGATTGCTGTACATGTTTCATTATGGAAAATTCTTAACATTTTAGTATTGAATTAAAAGTTATATAGTTTTGTAAATTTTTACTTTGATTTCTACTTCAAAAGACACTTTTATCAATTATCTTTGTTAGTACACATTATGATTTTTATTGAAATTGAGAATATTAATTAAAACTATAACATTGTATGTATATAGCATCTCTATCCTAAAAGTCCCAAATAACTTCTGATGACATGGTGTAACATATAGTTAAAGAATATTTCAATATTTTGTTGACAACTGAAAAAATAAACTTAGTATATAAAATGTCTTACATTTCAGTGTAAAGTTATCCTGATTTTGTAAACATATCAAACTAACATATATCTGAAGTCCTTTAGTTAGTCATATAATATTGGTCTTCATGTGTTTACCGTTCTTTACACTAATGCTCGATTTCAATTATGACGAGGACATAGTAATAATTTTCAAAGTCATTACAAAACCTGATTCATCAAATAAATTACTGTGAAGAACACAATGACCTATGAATATTCATATGCCATCCAGAGTTGCTGTTGCTTTTCGGTATTTTTATAACACCATTTTGGTTGACTACTTTCATTATTTATTGGCTACCCATAATATCCTTTGGTGAAAAGTTCACCAGGCGGCACATAATCCTTCTCCATTGAGTTTCATTTAAAACCAAAGACTATTCAAAGTAAAGATATTAAATCAACCGTGAACATTATCAGTTGTATTAAACCATGCTTATTGTAAACACTGTAAAAGGTCTATTTATTAAATTATTATGACTTTATGTTTACTTCTCTCAAAAGGTTAACTAACCATATCGGTCGATGATGCTATTTTTCGTTGACGATACATTTTGTGACACAGTATATATACGTACATGTTATTGAACCTGATGGATTCAGAAGTAGTCGGAAACATAAAATGTTTCCTTGTATTAAAACAACTTTGAATTTTTATGCTATAACTAGTTGTAGTATACAATGCTCGTTAACATAATATTACAAGGTTTTATCACCCATTATTCGTGTGGTTGTAGCTGTAAGGCTAGATATTTATCTATGTTGACTATTATTATTATTTATTTCTAAATTCTTTTCAAAGTAATGATGGTTATCAAAATAAATTTATAAAACCAACCCATGCACGTTTCAAACTAATACTTGCTTCTAAATATACACGACATTAAATGTTGATATATACAGTCATAAAACAATAAGAAGCACAAAACAATGTGGGTTCTCTAAAAGCAATGCTACCAAACAAGCGTCTTTCGTGTATGATATCCTACCTTTTTATCGTTACCAACAAACAAGACAAGAAATGTGCAGTTAGTAGTTAGTTCTCTACTTGTTTATCACAGAATACGATCGGAAATGAGTTGCTTGAATGGCTCACAAATTGTAAAAATAGCGGACAGTTTGGTAAATTTTAAATCACGACATACGAACTTATACCTGGAAAAAGAAAAACTGACGAATTATTTTTTAGGCATAGGTATGTACTATGATGCACATCTTATTGTCGGTAAACATTTATAACGGCTAGACGTAAAAGTACTCACGTATATTATTATGTATTTATGTTGCCTATAAGCAAGAAAGTTGGTTTAAATAGTATATAAACAGCAGTATTGTGTGTTCATCAAGACTAAAAATATTCACATCGACAAACCGTTATCGGGAAATGGCTTAAAGCTTACCTATATCATGTTGATGAATTTCTTTTTACGGAAATGGGTTTAGCCTGGTCATCGGTGGTATCGATTTTTTTAAAGTCATTGTTTGACATAATATGGCTTCTCCCAAGATAAGAGATTTAACTTTTTAACATTACGTTGATGCTATCGCTTGGACTGGAAGCAAGCTTGTAATTATAATGAACTGACATTACTAGCACACAATGACCAGCAGCACGAGCTGACAAACAGAAGAATATTGAATATTGCCTAAATTCTTATTGCATGGCTCTGAGATGGGTGACAGTGACAAAACCTCATATCTATGCATATGTGTGTCATGTAAATAAAAAGAGAAGCTAAACCGGACTTTAAAAGAAATAAACCTTCTTTAATGACAACCATTTCCCGTGAAATATTGTCTTGTTTTGAGTGTACGGCATCTGGGCGTATTTTCATTAGATCTCAAATACAAGTAACTTTTAGCCACCTGTACTATTCCCGGTGTTGGCTCCTCTTGTTTTCTATCCTTTCACCGCGTTAAGTATTAATATATTTGTACATGTTTCTCCATTTTGTTTGTAATGTTCAACCCTACAACCTTAATGGATATAACATGTTAACGTTGTACAAACAAATATAATGCATCGCGGTACAAAGACTTCCGGGATTAAACTCTGATTTGATGTGACGTGATAATGACAAAGGGTAGCAATAATAATACTCTAAGCCATTTCCTGTGATTTGAGTAAATATAAGTAAACGACGGGAAGAGAATGATGCTGCAAAACCATTAAAGAATAATAAGAGACACGATAAAGAAAAGGATGAGGTATAAGGACAAAAAAAATCTTTTAGATGTTGATCCGATCTAACAGGGTAAACTTAAACAGTTTCAAAGGAACAATTGGAGACTGGTGTGCTGGATTTTATTCATGTGGACTTTTTCAGAATCATTCTACATAGATATTTCAAACATTTCTCTAGTTATAGGTGTGCATCTATGTATCTCTTTCAGCTCCATGCGAGCACGGTCACTGACTCAAAAGAATAAAGAAGACACGAATGTTGGTACATTAAAAGACTTTTACAGACGAAGAATCAGAGTAACGCACAATGGAGAAGGAATCTTTAAAAAGATCTTTTGAAAGGGAAATATACAGGTGTTAGACTTAGCAGGTGGTCCCTTACATTATTATTACTTTTTTTAAGGTTTTCTTTTTTCTCCTGAATTCATGGATGCATGCATACAAATAGAGTGTATACAGATCTATGTACGTCTTCAAAAGTTCCGAATTCTCAAAGAGAAAAAAAAGCGAAAGAAGCAATGGACATTATTGAACAATGAGTAGTACATCTCGGGCTATATGTGTATATGATGAGATGAGTGCATTCACGCGAAGGAAACTCTCTAGTCCAGCTCCCTGTGGCTGACAAAATAAAGGGAGATGGAAAGAGAAGAGCTCTCGTTGCATGGCTTCACACGCTAAATTACAATTCAGTGCTGATTACTTACACATTACTTGTGCACGACATCACACTGTCATATTCCATGATGGGCAGACAACAATAATGAACTATGAAATACTAATAAATTCTTCAAATGAAAGACACCATACTACGGAAATTAATGTACGCACTACTAAAGGATATCTATTTGATGCACGAATGCAACACGAATAGAAAATAAGATTTTTGGAGATATTGATTCTAAGCCAGGTATTAATCATAGTGATATCAATAACAGAGACAGATTAAGCACTTTTCATTCATGCTCATAAATACTTTGAGTTAGTGGAGGTTTTTAATGCATGTTTTTTATTTGAGTATTTCAATAGAATTAAAGATACTCCGTCTTCACGGGCGTCCCGATTAGTTGTGGATCGGTTGACATTAAAAATCAGAGGTGTGAATGCAATATTTTCATCACGTATAAATCCCACAATAACTATAGAATATTTTGTAAATGTACATATTATCTTGAATAGACACATTATAATATTTCTTTGAATCTTTGAATTTATTTATCCTTTCGCTTATAAATATCGGTCTCTTGAGTTTCAATTTGTGTACTTCATCCTGAATTTAAATTAGATACAATAGGGAATTCTACACTTTAGAGCTGTGTATTTGCATAGATCATTTGAAAAGGTTTGTTAGACACTGGCTACATTTCGCATAGGTTAATTTTAATTCTGAGTTTGCTTCTAGATCTTTAACAGAGCATCGTCTCATGTTTATATCAGCACCAAAAACGGTCGACCAGATTTGGGTTGTAGTGGCGAAGGAAGTTTAGCGGTGCTTCTTTATGATTCTCATCAAGATTAAATAAGATTACCAAGTTGTTCACGTAGAAGTCCTCTCTCAAGTGCGAGAGAGGGGTTGATAGGAGGAAGATGATCTGTTGCCTGCATTTATTACAAGGTATATAACCACTAATTTGACCACCTGTCGGTATCTCAAAGTCATATCAAGTACAGCGCAGCGATCCACTGCGCATTGTGTAATATACTTTCATGCTCTAGCGTTATTGTGGGCATCTTTCTGTGAAGGCGGCGGCACATCAAAGTCTGCCAACAAAATGAATTTTTACGTGTATCGCTTAGTTCACTAATTTACAAAAAAAGTGATGTAAAAAGAGCTGCTCTTTCTACAACGCTGCTACAAGGATAATAGTAACTAAAGAAGAGCTTGAAGTATATGGACAAATAAAATTTACCTTTACATTTGTATTTTATACTAAAATTTTCATTGTTGTAAATGAAAGCATAAATGCGATTCTTGAATTTCTACTAGAATAGAATACATTTATCATACAACAGTTTCAAGTTTGTATTCCGCTTGGAGCTTTGACTTTTAAAATCTCAAGTTTACGCGAAGTAAAGAAGATACTTGAAGATACACTAAAAATCACGATTGTCACAAATATTTGTAATCATTACAAACAATATACGTTATTTTTTAACGTTAAAAACTGACATGTGAAAGTATCACGTGTATGTTAATTTTTTTTCATCCGATATGTTATAATAAAACATTAAAAGCTTCCCGGCCAAAAAAACGCTTTTGAAAAGTAATGCCTTTCTTCTCTTCAAAATTTGTCAGGTCCACGTGAAAATTCTGCCCTTGTAATGGAGAAATGCATTAATATTCGGCCTTCTTTGACTGTTAAAACTAATAGCTATAGAATAGCTCTTGCTACGTTTTCTCAATATTTAATGTTCTCGCTTTTCTTTTCGCATAGTCAATCAAAATAGTTTGCAAATTATACATTGCATTATAAACCAAAGTAATATTTCAATGTTTTGTGTGTACATAACTTAATATTCTGTTCTGATGACCAAACAACTTGACGTGCTCATTCACGCTCATTACAGGCTGTTAGACATCATTTTAGTGGAAGAGTTTTTGCTTTGCAGGATGTTTTTTTCTTCTCAATAATGCATAATAACATAAATTACGTGTATGTATTTGTACTACTACTAGTAAACCGACGTAATGCCGCCAAATTGTCAAAAGATGGTTACAAAGGTTTCCGAAACTTTTAAATCTGTCAGATTTCATGTAATAATGACGGAAAGGGTTGGTTTGCGGGCTTTTGTGAGTAAGTATAAGGCAACTAGAGAAGCGGTGCGGCGCTGTGGAGTAGACATATTAAGCATTGGTGTTGCGGCAGCTAGAATCGCCACAAAGGAGCATCTCTCAACTAAATAGTACTTTTTGGACTTTAAGTTGTATGTGTAGGCAGCAATATTCGTTTATATCATCGGCATCATCATTCTCACATCACATCAACATCATCATATTTATTATTTTTTAGAAGTGGCAACGCTCAGAGCAGCCGCAATCCTTTGTGTTCGCCAGTAATAGTAATAACTGCAAAGATTTTTTATACCATAAAGACTTCTTTTTTAAAAGGTGCCGGCCGCCGAACCAAATGAGCCTAATAATGGGAGGCAAAATAAAGATTAGGCGTTTTCGTAGGGGCATCATATTCTAACTTATTATTTTATATAAATACATTTAAGCCCTTTGAAAGCATTTATCTATTTATTGTGTTCGTGCTTTAAACTAGTACTAAAAATCAAGTATTTGTGTGTAACCGACTTAAGTACTCTTGTTACTTATTATGTATGAATGTAAATTACAACAAATCGATGTAATTTGGTCTTATACTCATGTTATTTCATAATATCTAATACTTCACAAAACCTCTGCTTATATATTCTTTTGCTGCTTTCACCTTGAAATATTAACTTACAATTAGTTGAGTTGCTATTTATATTTAACTGATTTTAACTCATCCGCTACAAGAAAATAAAGTAGATACTATCCTGTGTAATGTCGATACATACAGCTTCCTGAACTTTTAATCACCAGATTGACCAGATTACTGATACAGGTAATAATACGGCGTAAGTTTACGATGAGGATGAGAGATCTGAGTTAATCGATAATATAATTTTTTCATGGTCTTTTTAAATGAGAAAATAGATAAATAAGCTTGTATAGTTTGTACGAGGTATCAATCAGATACACAAAATGCAGCATAAAACAGTTTGAAAAGGTGTCACTAGCCGAAATTTTGATTACCATACGCACGTTCTTTAATAACAAAGAAGCAGCCTATCGTTGCACAAAAGCAGTAACATTGCTAAGTCACCTTACAATCTCTGAAAATTTGTTATTATCATTTTGACTGTAACATCAAAAATTCCTCTTTGCTCTTTCATTAACTCGGCGAGGTGTCTTCAGACTTCACACCTTGGATAATGTGCGGACAAAGAATTTTTTTTATCATAGTTACATCAATAATAGGCACCTTCAATTCTGGATGAAATAGGTAGGTTAATAGTCATCAACGTAAGCGTAACCCTGTATCCATTGTTTAGGGATGAAAACAATAGAGTGCACGAACCACAATACCCGTACCTCTGTTATTACTTCAACACCAACCGTGTTAAGATTTTCAGAAGAGTACAATTTTACAAGAAGGAATTCTAGTGGTAGGATGAAAAATCAAAAGAATTATGTTGGGCTTCAGTGAAATTATAAAGCTGCTGCTCATGATGATCATATTTTTTTTGTGTCTGCATTATCATTATAACTGCTAGTCACCCCAATATTTTAGAATTTGTGTAAACGTACACACTAACTAACAATAATTGTACATATTGGTAAGTTGTAAAAAAGAATATTCGATGAATTATGAACAGGTATTTTTTCTACCCTTTGTAGTAACTTCGTTGCATTTTACCAGAGAAGATGCAACTAAAGTAGCATAACTGGTATCAAAGAAAGGAATGCCGACACGACTGAAATTTTTTCTTATTATTACTTTCATTTGCTCATTCGGATAGCTCAAAAGAATCAAAGAGCAGTGAGTACACGGAAACAGGGGGATGATTGCTCATCTACCCTGTAATTATGAGCAACACCACCCAGAACTCCTAGCCCATCATATTACATGACTCTCCCTATCATTAGCAGTGAATCCTGTACTGAATTTATAAAATGCCTTTCTCTCTGTCAAGCTTGAAGAGATGCTTTCCCAATCACTCTGGCTTATTCTTTCTCGCTTGATTTTCTAACCTCATTATTATTGTTATACGCCTTAAAAAAGCCATGAAATGATCGTGGATGAATTTGGTGTTATTTTCTGCTCACTATATACTACTACTATATATCATGCATCAATCTTTTTCCACAGTCACTACTGCATATATAAACCTTGGTTTTATAATCATGATAATAATCATAATAACGGGATGGTTAACTTAGTCGCTCAACAAAAGTGGATAAGAAAGAAGGGATAAAACAGGTAAAAAGTTTGTAAAACAAAAACGAGTTAACTTAATCGAGCTGTAATTGTGATATTTAACATATGCAATACAGCAACATAGGAGGTGCGCACTATGTTCAAAGTTGTATTTAAAAAAGATGCATAGGTGAGAAATTTAATGTACTTGTTTGCATGCAAGGATATTATACACATTTTGACGGAACATCACAAAAGCCTTCGTTTATATTCAGGTGTGCTTCAAGGCGGTCTCAGAATTTAATCAAAAGGGTTGATGGAAACTAGAGTTAATTGCTACCTACATGTCTAATTCTGAAATCATCAGTGTCCGAAAAAATTGAAGTGATTATGCATAAAACGTGAACAAAGTGTATAGATATTGTATGCTTTTCGTACATGTGATTGCACAACATTAAAAAACGGCAGCAGAAATAAGTAGTCGATCTTCGTAATAATACATTGTATGCTATTTGGATTTTAGATTTTTTCTTTTGGGGTGAATTTGAATTTTGAAAATGATGTAATTATTATGTAGTGTGTGTAGAAATTAGGATTAAACAAAATGAAACAATGTGTGCTGTGTTCTTGATTAAAAACTTACTATATTCAGGGCAGGGTATCGACATGCTCTATCATACAAACCCAGATAGTATTTAGTT
>JAQFYG010003171.1:0-13033 GCA_034694325.1 Entomobrya corticalis | reverse complement strand
AACTTTTTTACTTATCATATTTTGAGATTTGCAGGTTTTTTACTTATCATTTTTTGACAGTTGCGGGTTTTTTACTTGTCATATTTTGCAGTTTCACTGACGATGTCTCATTCTTTGTGGTAATAAGATTGTATATTTGAGGTATTTTAAAACTGACTGCTATACGCTTGTATTCATCATAAACATCTATTACATGAGCCCCTATTGACAAATTGTAAAATCATAAAACCGTCAACAACTCTTCCAAACTATTATACCGAAGCGTTTTTCTATCCGTAATAACATTGTAGACATGTTTGTTTTTGTAAGCATTATTGATTACAGTACCTGAAAGTAGCACAGCAACTATTAGCCATCGCAATACCGATTTTTTGGCTTGTTTTTCAGGAAAAGGATTGCCTTGTTCCACGAACACACGTATTATGGACAATATGTTATTTAGTATTTCTTCAATCAAAGGCTGATATAACAACAACAACGCCAGTACAAGTTGCCAAAACTACAAGCAAAACGAGTTTGTCAAAAAAGTTTACAAGTTCCCAGAAAACTGTCGATCGTTTATCTCTATGTCCGCAAGTGACAAACCGAAGACTTTTAACTGAAACATTAAAATATATCAAATATAAGGTTGTTAACTCCATCTTCCAATCCTGTCCCATCTGCAGACTGAAATTCCACCTTGTGACATGGTTATGCTTATGAAGCGAATACAATGGCCAGATGGTTCTACCATTTTGACAAAGTTGATAAGACTCGTCATAATACGTGTAATTATTAATAACCAATAGCAGCAAGTATGCAATAGCGTGATACACCCGCTCTTCAACGTCTTTTATTTTAAATATAGTAACTGCTAATGACGCCTTACTTGAATAAGCGTTTTTGCAAGAAAGCAAATTTCTTTTGATATTTTTAATTATGTTTCCATGGATACCCGCGTTTGTATGATCAAAGAATAGCCCATTAGAAGTCTCCGCCATAAACTTCAAACCATTAACATGTCAAATTCAGACCAATCATCCACGTTTACGATAATTGTCAATTGGATTTCGGCTTGGCAAAAGGGGCAAGTTTGTACAGCAAATATATTTAAAACGATGTAAAGTTCAGAAATATTTTTTCTTATGGTTTCCGCTAATATGAAGAGATTGCCAGAGTTTCTTGGACGTTCTTGATCTCTACTATTATGTTGGTTTGTGATTTTATGCATCCAGTGATTAAGAATGGACAGATGGTTTTGCATCATTTTGTTTCTTAGAACTTATAAAAACGTTGAACTTTTGTACCATTGATTTTCTATATTTTATGTTATTGTTTCTATTGAAAACAAAAAAATTTTCGGAGACCACACGCTAATTATTTTGGAATGTGTCAATATAAACATGTTTATTTGTGCTTGACATTGCCGAGGTCTTATTAATGGTGCAAGTTGTAAAAACTGTAAACGGACACAATAGTCTTTTTCTACTTTATTGGAATCGTGTTCTGCAATTGTTATGTCACTTAGAAATTTTGACCTGACACAAATAAGCTTATTGTTAAAACATTCGTGGCTTATATTTTTATGTCAAAAGGAATTCAAATGCTATTGTACTCTACGCGAGATTGTATATCAATTAGAGTGCCAGTAATTCAGTATCGCAAAATCAGC
Organism: Entomobrya corticalis; assembly: GCA_034694325.1. Lineage (NCBI taxonomy): Eukaryota > Metazoa > Arthropoda > Collembola > Entomobryomorpha > Entomobryidae > Entomobrya > Entomobrya corticalis. Next base: position 11,382 of record JAQFYG010003171.1, on the reverse strand, counting down.
GGTGCCTCAAAAGGCAAGAATTCTATATCATGAAGTCTGTGTAAAACTATGAAGCATCTATCATTTGTGAAAGGTATCAGTAAATCGTTTAAATTACTTATTGGTCTGTCTATCCAGGCAAATCCACTTTTATGATCAGTCTCGGAAACTGGGTTACTGCTTGAAATAGTAAGTTGTGGGAGACGCTTTATTTCCACTAAGTTGGAAATTGAGCCTAATGTTAAAATTACAACAGTGACAACTCATTTTAACATTTTGATCTTTCAGTTAAAATTTCCAATTAAACAGTTAGTTGCATAATGTTTTTGAAAAATTCGTAACTAACTGCTATAAGTACAACAACGTCAACAAATGTTCCAATGTAAAACAGTTCAAGCCGTTATTACTTGAAAAATGTTTAAGACTATTCAAAATGTCATATTTGAATGTCAAGAGGTAAACTGAAGTTTGGACGAGGAATAATGTAATATAATAGAATTCGTTCGCTGTTTGTAATTTTTTATCATAACATCAAGGTGAAGAGATTAAAAGCTTATTTTTGATGAAGCTTGTGTGTGACCAAACTAAATTAAATAACATTGGACACGCCTACTTGATTCAATAAATTGGACAAAAAGCCCAGCATTGGCTAAATGTATTCATTTTTGTTTGCCGAAGGTTGCAAAAATATAAATATATATGCCATTTCTGATCGCGTCTTGGTCTTGCTTTCCTGTAAAATAATACATCTGAAACGTAAAGGAAGTAAAATAATTAAATGTTTTAAATTTGTGTAGACGTATCAGTTTCAAAACAAACCAATAGTTGCTTTTCTTTACCTTTCGGCCTTTCTCGGTTAATATGCTGTATAAACTGTAAAATAAACAAATGTCACAAACATTATAAATATGTTTATATTCGTTACAACGCTGATGCAAATGCTACAATAAATATGAGAACAGCTTTAAAGTACAAAATAGTAGGATATTGCGCAATTACACAATTGTTTTCAAAATAAGAAATTCAACGAGGCGTGTCATCACGATCAAACTAAATTGTACTTTTCTGTTTACTCAGCTATTCAGAAAAAGTTGATATTCTAAAATTTATTCATTTTCGCAAACTAACATAAATATACAATTTACACGTACATTTCGATTTGATGCAAACTAAAATGCCGCAGTGCTGCGGTTATTTGTTTAATTTTGCAAATTCAGAATATAACATCCAAATATTTTTAGATTATAACTTCGTAGTAGCAATGCACATCTTAAAATTTCTTGTAAAAACCAGAAGTTATTTTTAATTCCAATAATGATGCACAAAATATTGACTTTTGTTGCAACATCTTCATTTACTTTTTCAAACGCATTAAGGCTGGAAATTCAACATTTTCCGAAATTACCTTTTCCAAACGGTCTCACTGTATCCAAAACAAACCCTCGCAATATATTTGCCATGAGTTCTAGACCAATCCTAGATAACATCAACGAACTGGTTCAACCTTTCACAAAGGCAGGATGCCTTGTAGTTCTAGACAGATTTCACGATATAGAATTCACACCAATTAAATCGCCTTTAATTCTTAGATATTCTGTTGCAGCAACTTCCACTAAACGACATCCTCTCTTACTAAACAACGGCGTTTGGATTCCTTTTGAATTCCAAAACATAAGTAGCAAACTTAATGACGATGGAAATGTTTGTACTCAATCCAAATACTTTACTCATACTGATATTACATATAGTATTCTTTACAATATCGAAAATGATTATTGTGTTCGATTGCAGTTTATGAAGTTTGTACATGCATCAAAACCTTGGCAATGTCAAGCGCAAATTTTACTATATTTGGTTACACATCCTCAGCTATACGAACTCTGGTCTCCAGAAATTTTCTCGTTTAAAAAGGAAAGTCTTATTTACCACTATAGAAAGTCATTGAGGCAAAGTATGAACGTTTTTGTATGTTCTAATGAACAAAATCAAGACTCCAATCAAACGTCTCTTCTCAACTTTTGGATCACCAATGTAAAGCGGCAACATCAACACGGACATCGAAACTGGCCGAGAATTTCTGGCGACTTATTTTTAGTAGCAGTTACTTTTAGAAAGATTGCGTTGTCGGTTTCCTTTATTCATTATATATTTTCCATACAGATATGCCCGCTTTGTGAGCTGACTAGTTATTTATACAAATTTGTTAGTATAATTGATTGGATAAGATTTAGATTTGTAGAGATTCTAGAATTCGTGGCACCATCCTCAGATGAGAAGTTTGTTTTTGTAACAAATTTGAAGTTTTTTGGCAACTTAGTTGCAAACATACAGAGGAATTTGCTTTATTGTGAGAACAGTTACTCCAATCAAGTTTCTTTCTCAATAGCAAATCTAAATATAAAAGATGAAGAGGAGCGTGTATTCCATGCATACGCACATTTGCTGTCAATCGTGATGCGCAATTACACGTTTTTTGATTGGTCTGCATCTGCAGAAGTATGCCTTAGCAATAAGGTTCACAAACGTTTCAGAAAAGTTTACAGAAGTCTACATTCAACGTTTTGGGACTTCAGTCTTCACATGAGTTCTGATTGGTCAATAATGGGATCCGCAACTTTGTTTCCCATCCATTTCAACGCATCATTTACAAGCCTCCGATTTGTCAGTTGCGGACACAGAGAACACAAGTCAATACTTTTTTTGGAGCTTGTCGGAATTTTTGACAAATTCATTTGGTATTTTATTTTGGTCTCTAGTAATGCTGTTGTTGTTACAATATCAGCATTTAACGAGAAAAACATTATCTATTTTAAAAGTTATGAAAACAACTTACTTGCAATGGTGCGTGCGTTTGTGGAACAAGGAAACCCTTTTCCGGAGAAACTAGTCAAGATTTCTAAACTACGTTACGTTGTAGCTTCGGTTTTGCTTGCAAGTATTGTAATCAGCAATGCTTACAAAAACACAAATGTCTACAATGTGATTACAGATCGAGAACCATTTCGATATGATACATTAGATGAGTTAACAACAGACAATTACCTTATTTTTAGTAGACCTATTTTATTTTCTTTGCAAGCTATCAACAATATTGATCAATTAGCTTCACTATCACAATCACAGAACTCGTCAATAAGCATTCATTACATTTCATTTTATAATTTGTATAGCCTTGCCACGTTTATCTCTGAGGTTTATCAATGCTACAGGTATATTCCTAGTAAAAATGATCCATATGATAACGAAACGATTAAAATTCAGGAAACTTTTTGAAAACTTGAAAATCAAACGAAACTTCATAGGACACTTATCGAGGATTTTAAAGCATCCGTAGAAGATTTGGTGGAATTTCAAAGATATCGCTTAATGCCGTTATCTTTGAATGTTGTTTTAACGGATGTTATTGTAAATGTATTGAAAAACGGGTTTAAAAGACGGTCTGAAAATACTTTGTTAAATGTGATTAGTATGTGTAATCGAACTGCTGTTGTTCTCTCAGAAATGAAATGTATCAAGTTTGCAAAATATTTGCTAAAGAATGGAAAAAGGTTTGTTGATATTGGAAGTGCTAGTTATGGCAAAGTTGTTGTAGGCATAAACTTAGACGGACATGTGACATATTTGTTTCTAAAACGGCTAAACTTACTTGGCGAATCAGGTTTGATTGGATGGTGGAATAAGTTTTTGTTGGAGGGTGGGATAAATCAGTTTCTCCAGAATATCAAATCACCGTTGCCACCAAAGGCAGCAAGTATTAAAGGAAATATTCAGGTAATATTCTGCATTTTTGGTATAGGAGTAGGCATTGCCGGTATTATTTTTATTTTGGAATTGTTGAGTAAGCCAGTAAAATTCATCACAGTTTTATTTAAGTCGTGTAGTTACGCCCTTAATCGTGTAAACGATAAAGTAAATTAACGTTTTCAGCAAAATGTGAATACTTTTTCAATGTTTTTGTTTAATAAATCCTATCATATATTCATCATCAAAATGAATTTTAGAAACTTAATAACTTTTACTAATTGAATTTAAGATTTACATCTTTTGAAATGATAATACAAACATGGCTTTCCCTTCAGTATTTTCCCGCATTTAAAAAACTCCAATAGTTTCATTGTGTGAACAACTTCTGCATGAACCTTAATGTCATATTTAATGTTTAAAAAAATATTTTTTACAAATTTTGTACTGAGTTTCTCGCCTCATTCTATATTTTCTCAAATGGCGAAGAAAAGAGTCCCGAGCACAAATTCTGACAAATTTAAGGCCTCATTTACAAAGGCATGCCGGTGCAAAATCAGATCCAGATTATTTTGGAAAATTTTTCTGATTTGTGATCTTTCGATTGTAACGATTTTGAACAGTTGTCTACTTCCGATATTTTTATGTATCGTATTCTCACTGAATTTTTTGATTTCATTTAATTTGTGATAGTTCTGTACTTAACGGTTGCAAAAGCAGTGTCGGAATGGCGCTAAGATTGGAAGAAAGTGGGTAAATTTTCATTGGTTGATCATTAATTGGGGGCTTATAATGGATAAACTTATCTGGTTGATAATCATTTTTACAAATATTTGGTTCAGCTTTCACAAAAATGAATTTCTTCCTTAGAATTCCATACTAATGAAGTTGATATATCGGCAAATAGTTTTTAGGAAGCCATGAAGTCTCCCAAAATAAATAGGTCTTCACTTGTTTCACATACATTTACAAAGCAAATAATCAAATTTAAAATTATGCAAATCAAATTAAACTGTAGTTTATTAAGCTTTAGTATTAAATTTACGATTTATTACGAATTCTCGACTTTTAATTGTGATCCTTGTGATCGAAAATGATATTCACGTTAAATGGCGTTTCGTTTCTGGTAGCACTTGATCTTTTGATTTTCTTAATAATTGCGTGTGTGACTAGTTTAAATATTTTTTGTCAATTTCACAATTTTTTGGTTGATTTCGATCGCGTTTTCCACAGCGTTACAGCAAATTGTACATAACTTTTTCCATTTCCCGGATGAGGGGCCACCACAGTTTGACTATATAGCTTTCAAGATTTTGTGACGGAATTTCTATAATGTTCCGGAGGACGAAGATGAATGGTCTTAAGATAATGACCTGAAATTGAGATTACTGTCGGCACTTGGGTTTGCTGATGATAATTTATTTAAACTTTTACAAAGCAGACAACAATCGTGTTTAGACAAAACTGTTATTTTCATTTTGTTGCACACAACATAAAATGTTATAAAATTTCTTTCTTCTCTTTAAGTAAATATTGATTAGCAAAATTGATCAATTAGTATATTATTAATTTAAATAAACAGAAGTTTTTTCCACAAAAATGTTTTGTTTTTGGAGTAGATGTGCGTGATGTTGGTTTGAACAAAACGTAAAGAGAAGAAATTGTATTGATACCGTCACAGCTGTAAAAGGTGAATGCAACACAGCCGAACATGTATGCGTGAAATATGCAGTGTTGCCTAAAAACAAGCTTACTTAATACAATTGCATAAGTAGCCTAGCAAATTATCCAAATCTTAGTACAAATTCGTAATAATAATAACTTAAACTATTGTTAAGCACAAAAATTGACAGCAGCATGGAATTATAAAGCTAACAACTTTGCGCGATTTCTTTATCCGGACCTGAGTTCTATTTCTGGTATTGCATAATATACGTAATAATAAAGTTATTATTATTACTATAAAGCCAGCTGGTAATAAACTGATATGTAAAGAGAAAAAATACGTTTAAATTAATCCTTTGGGGCTTTCTGGAATTGATAATAGTCACAAGCTCATTAATTAGGTTATCAGGTTAATTAACACACTTATTTATTTTCAAAATCAAAAGATGAAAATAACTGAAAATGTTTGCGTCAATCATATTTAATATGCATTTTGTTTAAAATGTTTTGGATAAAATATATGTATTTTAATAGATTTCAACAGTTACATTACAATTAATTTTAAATGTTATCTTGCGTGAATTTAGTAACCACTCATTTTACTTAAAATACATACGTACTTATTTATAAATGCAATTTGACTGCGTATATTTATATCACTGCATGTGCATACTGTTTATTACCACAAATGTATGTGAGTAACTCCATGAGTTATGGGAAACACTTGGGACCTCAGTGTCTAAATATTTTGTTCTCCATCATTCCTGTGTTCTTTGTCATAAATTAAGTTGGGTTATTAAAGACAAAAACTTAAAAACTTGACCACTAACGGAAAGAGCTGGCCTTGAACTTGTATTTTTCAAATTTTGGGCACCGTCGCATTTGGACAGTATTTGACATTTTCACTTGACATTTGGCATAGAGTTAGTTTATTCAAATCCTTTAATGGGCCTATCTTTGGATTCTTTATAGTGCCCACTACTGCCCACTACAATTCTTGATCTTGCTACGGAAGTGAGAGGAACACCAAGTCTGAGCTCTCTGATTAAATTCAAGTTTTCAATCGGCAATCTGAAACTGCATTACGGAAGAAAACTATTTGTCTATTTGACACTTATTGAGGTGGTGCATTGCACTGTATTACATTTAATACCTAAAGTATATCAGCAATCTGAGTACAAGTGGTGCGACTCAATTGAAAAAAAACTCTTGAGAAGCAATCTGTGACTTACTGCAAATTTGCAGAAGGTGCAATTATAACAGTGCATGGTGCATACAAAAGTGAACAGGCAAATAGTAAAAAAAATGTTGATAAACTGATGTGGCCTTTTAAAGGAACAAAAAGTATCAGTAAGAGACGCAGAGAAGAAAATTCACCTACGTCTCAAAACACAAATAATAGTGAGAATAAAAGAAACAAAGCTGACGATAGCATATCATCAGAATGTAGTGACTTGTATGACTCAGCAAATAACACAGTAGTGGAAGTGAGTGAACCACTGTTAAAAATGGGATCTCTAACTAGCATTGATTTGACAAATATTAAAACGCTGATTGGCGAATTATTGGATACAAAGATTAATCCACTCACCAAGCGTATAAAAACTGTTGAGCGAAAGCTGGATGGAATGAGAAGGGAAAAAATGTTTTTTGGTGTCGCTGAACCCAAAACAGAAGGAACTACGGAGCAGATTAAAGCTGTAAATGACGTCCTTTCGAGCATGGGGCTACCGGACATCCTCATTGGTGATGTCATGAGAATTGGTAAAAAAGGAACGCGAGACAGGCAGCTGCTGGTTAAACTATGCCGCAAGTACGAGAAGAGAATCATTTTCTCCCATACAAAGAACTTGAAGGGGAAGACGATATTTATAAATGATGCCCTCAGCCCAGAGGAACAAAAACTGGAGAAAAAATTAATTCTGGACTTTGTCAACAAGAAGAAGACGGACCCAGACATCAAGAAATCCATTGCGAGAGGAATCATGACAATCTGGAAGGACGGAAAAGTAGCTAGGAAATGAAAAGTGGACGAGACTACAGGAGCAGTATCATCATTATGAGAAGCACGACCCATGGACATCATCAAAAATAAACTAAGTACTAAATTAAGTTTACTTTACTGGAACATAGAAGGTTTTTTAATTACAAAATTATAAACTTTTCTTACATCTTCACAGAGAAGTTGGAGGGGTCCAACTGCGCGATCTTCATTCAATGTTGCATCAAGAATTGTGCAAGATTTTAGACAGAACAATTAGCTACTACCTCTACTCTATGACTTTCAGCGTTGATATATAATTTTCTAAGACCAAAAGTGACATAATTATCTACTTGAAAATCGAACGTGAAATATAAACTGAAATTACAGAAAAAGTGTAACAAGAATAAATCTCAAAATTTTTTTATTTTTTCATTCACAAATATAATTATTTTTTAATATTATTGATCTCATAGCAATGTTGCATGGCAGATACCACATTACGATATTATAAATTTTAATTATTGTTTCAAATACGTACTACTATATCGAATCTCAAGGTACATAGAACCCCTTAATTTGCATTTTAATGTTTAGTGAAGCACATCTCAAATGCAAACACAAATGTAATTCATCATCAGCCTTCGGCACGGCACGGGTTTATACAAGAAATTAGAAGTGTGAGAAAATGCAGTTTTTTAATGTTTTAAAATGCATGCACTATAACTGCACAAAATTAAAATCTAGTTTTACCGCCTTTCTTATCTTTTTTATGGTGAGCAGACCACAACTTCTTTTATCTTTCTGCAGACAATTCGCCTCAACCACCCACGCATCAAATCCAATGAACTTTCTTTTACTTTCTTTTTAAATATGTCTTCTTGTCCTGTCATTTGGGAAGACTAAAAAATACAGTGCAAATACAAGAATGGTAAAAGATAACATAATTTTATCCTTTATTAGCACTTCGTCTAACTCACTCACAAACTCCAGTAGTGTGAGTGTGACACGTGGCCAACCTTATTGATGACTTCCTGCAATGAGCTGAGTCGTCATTTTTTTAATCGAACGGAAGTTGTAATAAAAAATAAATAAAAACATTGTAGCATTTGACGACGACCACCGACAAAATATCGCCAGCAGCAGTTCAGAGTGTGATCCTTTGAGAATAAGACGGATTACAATGTTAACAACACAACGTCAGTTTATATTCTTGAAGGCAAGTGCAATGTGCAGTGAAATGGTAGATTTTTATTTATCTCTTTCCGTATCAAGGTCAATAATCATCATCAGCAGCGGAGGCACCTAATCTCTGATCAAACATGAAAATATAACTAGTAAAAACGTCTGCGTCACGTTGTGTCATTTTCATTTATTTGGAGACACTAAATACAAAAATTAAGATGAAACTGCAACAACGGTTATTTTTCCCTATTTATTACGTTTCTATTTTGTCAGGAGCATGATAAAAATTCATGAAAAAAAGAAAAATGAAAATCATGTTGGCTGGATTATTTTGGATTTATACAATGCTTTGTCAGCAAAAATCATTGTCTTACTTTTTGTTTGCAAACCGACGATAATAAACTTACTTAAGCAGTCCATTCCATAAACTAAAAGGTTCTTTTCAAAGTATTTATAGCTATTATTTTAAACTTTGTATTCAATTAAAATAAATTTATCTTACATCAGCAATGTTACATTTTGTGGATTCTCTGGACGTAAGGAATTTACTTTATTTACTTTATTGATTATTACTTGCCTGATTAATCTCTCCAAATGTCTGAATAAACATTTTGTTATTTATGAAATGTCAACCTTTTGCTATAATAAAAGTATTAGTATTTGATACCAACTTGTGCTTTTATAGCGTGACATGTTTTCCCATTTGAAGTCGATATTTAGTGGGTTTGGCTTATTTGTTTGCCTTACCAAACTGGAACATGGTCTATCAAAGCATATGACGGCATTGCACTTTATCCAGTATAGTTAAAAGATATAAAAGATATATAAGATTGCAGAAAATAAATTACAAATACGAAATTTCAGACTTTTGGCTTAGAGACTATCTATCAAATAGAACTCAATTTGTGGAATTAAACAACAGCATGTCTAAAATGAAAGAGGTCCTAATAGGCCTGCCGGCCAGAAGTGTCCTCGCTGGAACCCTGTTTGCCCTTTTTTGAATGATTTACCAGAAGTCGTGATAAATGGAGCAACAGTTATTTTGGTCGATGACTCTAACTTCATTTTCTGTGGATCTCCAAAGGACCTTGAGTCGCCAAAGGAGAAAATAAACGAAGATATGAGGGCCATTTGTAACTATTTTGCAGAAAATGATCTTGTAATCAACAGTGATAAGACAAAATTGTTAACGATAAGCACACATAAAAAGCGCAGGCTCCTTACAGATTTTACTTTTATAATTGATGGGTATATAGTGAAAGGTTTTGAGTCGCTAAAATGTCTAGGCATAACATTTGACACTACGCTTTCTTGAAATAGTCATGTAAACAATATTTTGAAAATATGTTTTACGCGTATTAGAGCTTTATATACAATAAGAGCATATATTTTGCAAAAGCAACTTCAGCAATTAAGTCAAAGCTTTGTTTTGTCAATTGTTAACTATATGATTCAGGTTTATGGAATGGCTACTAAAGAGGTATTAAAATGTGTTGACCAGATATTACGTAGTACTGCTAGAATGGTGCTTAATACTAGAACATTTGATCCAGTAACAAAATTAATGCATAATGAGCTACAATGGCTACTGACAGCAGAAGCACGTAATTATAAATCATTATGTGTTATGTATAAAATGTGCAAAACCAATAAGACTTCGTATTTTTGTGACTACTTTAGGAAGTCAGTATCAAGGAGGAGAGATGGGTTCTCAAGTGCATTTAGACCAACTACGGACAGTGGGAAAAAAGTTTTTCAACACAGAGCGACAGTATTTTGGAACGAGTTAGGAAATGAGATTAAAAATGTCTCATCTTACAATATTTTCACGAGTAAAGTAAAGTAATATTTGATGGGTAAAATTGCCAAAAAAAGAAATTTTGGAGTTATGTAATGAATAAAAATAACCGATTGTTTAAACGAATTGACTGTATAACCTTAATTTTTATATGATATTTTAAAATATTTGAAATGACAATATATGAAATGTTTTTGACTATGAATATTTTTGTGCCAACGTAAAAGCTTATATACAAGGGGTTGAGCGATTCTTTTGTTATGAAGTAACGTAAAATGGACTTGAATAAAGATAGTAATAATAACAATAATTGTAAGATATGCGTGTGCTTATGCTTACTTATATGCATGTAGTATGCATTTGGTATAGTGAATGAACGGGTGAAGGTACGGTAGGAAGACGGAGAGAAGTTTGACTTTGACTTTTATTCAGCAGAGTGTGAAATAGAAATGAGAGTTGAAGGACAAGAGACATCGTCGTCAACTGAAGAATCGAAGGACTGAAGGGTGCCAATGGTAGAGGTGGACATCGTGATGACGCTAGACCTCTTCTTTTTCGTCTTTTTTACTGGAGATGATTGCAGGTGGAGAGAAGAACCAGACGCAAACCATTTGGTTTTGCTTCGTCTTTTCTTTTGTTTTGGAGGTGGAGTAGGCCCTTTCTTCGTAGAAGGTGATGCAGGATCTTTTGGAGGAGAATCAGTGGGATTCACAACTTCTGTGGTGACACTGTCGCTGTCACTCACAGTTTCGTAACCGTCTTCGGTTTTCACAGTAGCAGCAGCAGATGATGCAAAGGAACTGGCTTTATCCTTTTTCGGAGGCATGTGAAGACAAGCCTGAAAAACTTAAACTTTTCCTCGTGGCACTGCGTTTAGGTGAGTCGACTCGTCGCCAGATGTAAGATATGCGTGTGCTTATGCTTACTTATATGCATGTAGTATGCATTTGGTTATAGTGAATGAACGGGTGAAGGTACGGTAGGAAGACGGAGAGAAGTTTGACTTTGACTTTTATTCAGCAGAGTGTGAAAT
>JAQFYG010003170.1:0-13033 GCA_034694325.1 Entomobrya corticalis | reverse complement strand
TTGTAGTGTTTCTGCCGATGACGCTTATTTTTTCGAATCTCTAGAAGAAAATCCCAATATACCTCATCATCATCATCATCATCATCTTGTTCATCATGTATATATTTTATGTCCCGGATACAACTTTTATACATGTGCTATATACATAATATATACATTTTGATATGCGATCGTCATCATCCTCAATAATATATATTCCTTGTTATTATTAATATTACTAAGGTTGCTTCTCTGCTTCTTCGTCAGAATAGTATTTAGTAAGCAGTGTAAATAGTGTCAATAGAAAGTATGAAATGAGGCAAAGTCCGTCGTAGACACATATAGACATTTAGAGAGAAGAGTTTTATTTTATTTTTCTCTCAGAAAAAATAAAGAGAGCATCTTTCTCTCGGAAAAAGTCATGGCAATAGGAATACTAGAGGACACCTACTCATTCATAATAATAAGCAATAATATATTGGCATTAGGGTTTTATATATAGTTATAATATGCATCTCTCTCATATTTTTTTTCTTGGTTAAGCTATACATCATTCATATATGTATATATATTTTTTTCGGAAAGAAGGGGATATACGTACAAGCAAGACCAAGATTGCTTGGATCAGAATGCGAGGGAAAGAAAAGCAGGGAAGACTTGACAGTATTTCACATCACTTTTACTTTTCCTCTTTTTTTTTTGCTTGGCCAAGCCTTCAAGCTACTTCTTAAAAGGGAGAAGAAGTGGAAGAAGAAGAAAAAATGATGTATGTCCAAGTAATATTATTATTATTATTATTTCAGTAGAGAGTTTTTTTTGGCTGACGAGGTTGGAAAAAAAGTAGGAGAGAAGAAATGGAAGTTGTTTGAGAAATTATGGATGGAATGAAAGAGAGAGAGACAGAAAAGAGTGGTCCATCAGCTTTCAGTTTAACGTGGAAAGATAGATAGATAGGTGGATATGATAGGAAATAAACTTGCAAGTATAACGGGACACACCTTATATATTATTAAATGAGAATAATAATAATAATGATAAATACGTGAAAAATGTACATTAATATTTTTTCCAGTTTCTTTGCTAATCTTCTGGCAGATCCAATATATAAAACATAAAAAAGTTCTTGGGTTTTTTTTTCTTCTTGGGAAAAACTTTGACCATATTTATAATTTTCACTTTTTTTCTTGAGATGTTATATATATTTTATTAGTTATAATATAGATTGGTAGTTTGAATGATAGGAAATAATTCAATGACATATGCTGACTGTTCTAGAGAGGAGAGTTGTCCCTCGTATAATATTTTGAATGTCTTGTAGTCTTATGCTTTACCATTTACTCTCAAGAAATAAAAGTTAGAAACGATCATGTTTTAATGGTTATATATGATTCATATTTATAATTAATGAGATAGCATATTATATTTATTATAGATTTATTATTATATCTACATTAATTTGCTATAAATATATATTATAAATCTACTTATTATGGTATATAGCCATATCAAAAATAAAAAAAGAAAAGTAAAGAAGTTCACACAATTTATTTTTATTTTCCTCAAAGAAAAAAACCCCGATGAGGTATTAAAAACCTTGATAAACTTCCCCAGATTTGTCATAACATTAGACACCGTTTAAAAGAAAAAGCACAGAAAAAAGGAAAAGAACTTGAGAGAAAAGAGAGGGATAATATTGGTGATGATCATTGCTACATGGTCTGAGTATCAAATCAACCTATATTGGTTTTTCTCTGTGAAGTTGTAAACCAACCATTCACTCAATGTTCAAGCCCCAAAAAAAGAATTCCAGGAGCCAAAAGAAAAACCTTGCCGTTTCCCTTATTTTTATATCTAAACTGTTTTCCTTTTTTATTCGTAGAGAAATCTAAAGTTAAAGTCGTCGTAGAGATACATATATATTGTGTGTGCTCAGCTTCATCTCTCTCTCTCTCTCTTTTCATTGCCGCTGGTTAGTTAAGTAAGTAAGTCAGGAGAAAAACACAATGTGTCTCTGGTTTCTTTCTTTTCTCTCTCTTTTCGCCACCACCACTACTACAATCAGTCAGACAGAATGACTGAGAGTTGTTTTTTTTATTTCGAAAGAAAATAAAATAGCTTGAAACATATTAGTGAAAAAACGAAACAAAATTGTATGTGTGATATATATACATATATTTATATTATACCTGGCATATAAACTAATATAAAAAATTCGAAGAAGGACAATGTCGTCGACTACAAACTACTACGACGACTACGACGATCAAGAAAAAAAACGGTTTTTTTCTAGAGGATTTTGAGTAGTTTGTGGTAAAGCTTTTTTTTGGAATAAAGCTAGATCGGGAGAGAGTTTGAGTGAAGAGTTTGCCATAGTGGCGGCACTGGCACCAGAAAATTTTCTCTCTTCTTCTGTCTCTCTGAAAAAAAACTCTTTTTATATTTTTTTTTCTCTTCTTCTTCGACTCTGTATATTAGTTAGTTGTGTGGAGAGAGAAAGAAGCGGTCGAGGCGGCGGCGGTGAGAGAAACAGAAAATGAAAGAGAAGCAGAGCAACAGAAGAACAAGAGGTTTTTTTGAGAAAGCTTCAGAGTCAGAGCTTCAGAGCCACCACCACAACGAACACCGCCACCAAGTCCAGTTCCATATCAAAATATCTTCCTTATCGATTTTCCCCCTTCGACTCAAACTTGAATTCCCTTCTGATGAACAATCTCCGCCTCTCAGTTTTTTTTTTCTTCTTCTTCTTGTTCATGTTCTCATTATTATTGACTGATTTCACATCCACTCTCCAATCCAATTGTGAATTTCCCTCTTCAATACATTTTTTTTCTTTTTGGTTATTTCTCTCTCTCTCTCGCCGGCTTTCTCTTTATTTCTTTCTTGATCGCTCTTCGTCTTCCTCTGATTCTGATGCGTTATATTTTTTTTATATATGGACAGTTATATATCACACTTTGTTTCTTATATTGGGCTTTTTTTGGATGTAGGTATCTTATAATCTGATTTTTTTATCTGTAGATTTATTTTCTCATTTTTAGTCAGCAGTTGATGGAAAGGCAATAAAGTGTTGTGAAAAAATATATAAAAATGTTGGTTGTGAATTCACAAGAGATTTGGGGGGAAAATTAAGCTCTTGAGATACTTGAGTTAGTTACTTACCTACAAAAACTAGAACGCTTATTACTTTATTATCTTTTGAAATGTTTTGGTCAACTATTGGATGGATGGAAAAGTTTAGAATTATGTAAGTTTAGATTTAATTTTTTGAAAATGACTTTACATTTTGGCATGCCATTTATTTGGCATGACCTCACAAACTTTTATGAACAGATTGGAAACCAATAATATTTTCTTCAATTCCTCTTGCAGACCGTAAACAATGCTTTTACATTAAGCAGCTTCTTATCATCATATTCTACATATAAAATATATCACAATGTTTATTTTTTTGCATTCAAAATCATATTCCTTTAACCATTCAAAACAAAAGTCCACCAAACCAAGAGGAAAAAAATACCTAAAATAAGTCGAATGCCAATACTATACAATATGCAGACAAGGTAAGTCCAATTTTTCTTTGAATGAAATTTGATTATGTTGAAATCACACAATAAAGCTCACACACATAAGCTATCATGATGAAAATGGTAGAAAAAAAGATAAACTTTTCTATATTTATATCAGCTTATAGTGAAAATCAAAAGAAAAAAAAATTTTCACACAAAATAATAACCCAACTTTTAGGATTATTATGTACGCTTATGTGGGTTTTTGTCGAATAGTTATAAAGCCAAAGCATTTTTTTTGCATTACCGGCAAGGCAGAGCGCTGCTCGTTTTTCTGATAAACAGAAGCACTATGTTTAGATTTCAGTTTTATTATTATTATTCCATCTTTCATGATGCCTATGCGTATAAAAAGGTAACTTTTTTCCGCAATAGTTTTATTTTTATTCATTCCTTTTTACATATTTTTTTCATAGATTTTGCGGAAAAAATTTAGGCCAGTTTATATTATTATTGGCTTGACTTGACGTTCTTCTTTATTTTTTTTTGTTACGAAATGAAAACAATATAAATAATATAATGATGATGTAAAAAAATGGTGAATATCATATAAATATTTTACAATATACACCAGTTTGTTTGCTATAAATACTATTAATATTATTATCGAATTACCCCATTCTCTAGACAACTTTTGATACTTTTTTATGAATGAATAATGGGTTTAGTTCCACACATTTTTGCATTCTTGGAAAAAGAGCATATCTCAGAGTAGAAGTGAGTCACCTCATTTGATTTTTTCCCACTTTTTTTACGTGTTTCACAACTGTAAACCTCTTACATTTACATGCACGAAACCAACAAAAAAAATCAGACAAACGCAGACATTCACGCCAAAAATATAAAATATATATACAGTTATTTTACTTTCCACAAAGCAAAATGTGATATGCATGCTTTTGATAATAGCATTTGTACTTATATATATCTTTTGGTGTGCATTTGTGTGCAAGCAAGCAAAGCAAACCACCTTTTTATTTTTTTCACAGGATAAAATGGTATGATAATGGAATTAAATCAGTTTTTCTTAGAACAAACATCACATTTTCACAAGCTTGCATCACAAAATTTTCACATACGCCATTCCACTATTTCACCTTCCGCCATTCATTCTAATATATTGTTAGGTTTATATTTTATACTAAACAAGTCCCTTTATAGTTGATAGAGATATTTATATATAAGAAAATAATAAGCAAAAAAAGTAAGTGGCTACTTGGATCATAAAAGTTATGAGAACTGGGTGCATGCTTATTTATACACTTGTGTCAAGTGAAGAGCGCTCTTCAACGTCACCATTTACTACAAATGCTTACTTTACTTTTTGTCAAAGTTTTAACGGCAACTTTAAAAAAAATATTTTCGACTAAAAATCTGCCCATGTATTTATGACAGGTTACCTTAACATTGATTTTTAAAACTCTAATTGTTTGTAAATTTCTAAACAGTCTCAAATTACCCATCAAGTCATCAAGTAAAAAAGCCAAGGAAAGTCGGTAAGACATGATGAAGGTAAGAAGCCCATAATATAAGGTATAAGTAGATTAACAGTATGTGCAAACACGTTTTATTTTGTCCCAAAAGAGTATAAAGTAAGAAGAGTGTGCCATTCTCGTCATCATGGTTATAGTACAAGTTGTGTAAAAGTGTACTTTCACACCACTTGAGACATAATACACAACACTTTACTTTTTTTCAACTATCTCTCTTTTTTTTCTTCTTGAGAAGCAGTATTAGTAGTAGTTGTAGCGGCATAGCAGAGAGTAGAGTGGTGCCACCACCACAAAAAAAAACATAATAAACCTATAAACAAGGATTGCATGACTGAAAAAGCCAACCGGCGAAAAAAACGGGGAAATGTAGACAGGAAAACGTGAAACAAGTCAAGTCAGAAAACTCAGAGGAACAAATGCTCCCAGTTTTCTATACCTTTTTTTCTGCTAAAAACGGAGCTATAGCAAGTTGGATTCAAGCTTGGGTTAGAAAATGAAACATGTTGTTGCAAAATAAGGAGAGATACACCTCTGGAAAAACCCTACAAAATAGTATATGAATCCTCACGCTCACGTCTTATGTAAATCTCAGATTTGTTCCAACAAATAAAGTAGAAGGCGAGAGCAACAGTAATTGTTCGTGATGATGATGATGATGAGAACTAAAAAAATCTTATGAATGGGCGGTTAGTGCGTACTTCAACTTCCTCAAATCCACCGGAAACGGAGAGATGAGAAGGACAAAGATTTTTTTTTCTAAGGTTCAGCTTTCATTTCAGCTTTATAAAATACGGAAATTGCGCAAAATAATGAGAAGGAAGAGTAAATAGATAGTTAGAAAGGATATATTTTAACCTTTCATGTAATAGAATTTTTTTACCTATGTAAGTACTTAGTTTACAAACGCCAAATGTTCCCATCCGTACAACAAAATGAATTTTATAGTGTGGATTCATAATATCCATTAAATTTTTTTTTCTCTTGTGTAAAACCGTTTTTCTACGTCGTCGTGTGATAAAAGGTCATCTTCATAGATACATAACACGTAGCACTTTCATAACGACAGGATATAAATGAATAATAGAATATGTTTTAGGTATTGCGTGTTTAAAGAACAGTTCATATTTTAATATAGGCCTACACACTAATATCATTAAGCACATATAAACATGCATATATTCATAATTACTTTGTAGGAAAAAAAAGAATCGATAAAAAGTCAGATTATTTTGTAGATAGAAGCTCTAGATTAGTAGGAAATTTAACGAGTCAAACGATAAAATAGTTTGGCTTTTAATGTGTATTATTATATGACTACACATCACACAAAACGTAAAGCTCTTTCTCTTTATACGATGGTGTGTGTGTTTGTAGATGATGTACACTCTGACGATGATGATGGATGATGTCGTGCGAAATTGTAAAGAGAGAAAGGAGAATATTAAATACATATTTATAATGATAGGTAGCCACATTAGCAGAAAAACTATATTACAGGATTATTAGAATGGGAACGAGATACATATAAACTACCTACTTATAAATTGAACTATAATGTAATAATAATGATGGCAAAGTGGAATTATAATGTGTGTTATGTTATGTCTGTTATAGAACACATTAAATTTCCATCCTTTAAACCATATTCCTATTAAAGAGAATATGAATTCATACTGGATTCTCGTCTTTACTCTCTGGAAATGGAAATGCTTTTTACTCCTACATTTGAACTAAAACATAAGCATTTCCGGTAAAAGTTGACTATAATTTATAAAAAATTATTTACTTATATAGAAAACTATCTTTTATTAAAATGCTCCCACAAAAACTTGGAAATAATTTTCAAATGGAAACGATCGCATTTCTGTATTAGTTACTTTTCATTAAAGCAGGAAATTCATTTTGGGCGTGTTTTATTTTACAACGTAATTTTGTTTTGTAAACTGTAACAAATACTTTTATTTCCGTTATATTTTTCATCGTCATCATTCTGTTTGGGCGACATTGTTCATCCTTCTTCTCTTGTTTGTAATATTATTACCTACACACATTATTAAGCTCTTTTTCCTTATGAATAATTTTTTGGAAAGGGTTTTTAACCAAAGAAACATAACATGGGCTGGGCATCATCACACAAAAACAAATGAGGCAGTCACCACACACACACACACAGAAAAACCTCCTACTCATTATACTGTACACACATAACAAACTGGAAACGAAATACACAGAGAAAAAAAATATAAACTGAAAACACTAAAGTCTCTGCTTTTGCTTCTGCTTTCTTCCTTATTTTACGAGTTAGAACGGCCAAATTATGTATTATTGCTATATGTACAATAATAATATTGCTTCCTATTACTACTTCATAACTTCCATGGGGTAATACTAATAATAATAGTAATAATGGGAACTGTAGTAATGGTAGTAACGGTAGAAAGTGCTTGAAAAAAGTTTCGATAATGTCGTTACATCGTGTTGTCTACTTAAAAGGATGTAAGAGCTGCACAGCTTGGAAATATGCAGAACTTATCTGTTTGCTGAATAGTTATATTTTGTGTTTGTTTCATTGAGACAAACATATTTGGTGATCTACTAAAACAAAACGGATGATACTAGCACTTTTTAAGGTTATGTTACTTTGGTGATTGGATATAAATAAATATGAATTTTAAATTTAAAGTAACTACTTCCGGGTTAAAATTCATGCTTAATCTTAATACATTGGGTACTTTAGATTGAGAGTTGTTATTTTTATGGGGGAAAATGCGGCATTGGATACCTTTGAATTATTATTTTCTAATATATTTCTTGTTACCCCATTTCATATAATCAGTTATTTACCAGAGGAATACACACTTGAATATGTTACATAGTAATCCAATATGCAATCCCATTCCTATACTTTGTTTGGATAACGATGATGATAAAAAAGACGTACAATTCACAGAATTATTTTTATCTCCTTTTATTGTGGTCCAAACTATCTCTTCAATTTTGATATCTATATAAATTTTTGAAATGTAAAAAAAGAAACTCAAGTACACTTACTCGACTTATAAAAATGATATCGTCTTATCAAAATACAGAGTAGGAGGCTGTGTGTCTCTGAACATTAAAGAAAGCATTTAATCCGAAAACATACATGGCAATATGTTCAAAAACAGAGCTTTCACCTCCAACAACGACCATAATATCATGATCATCATCAGCATGTTATGTTCTCGCTCATGCTTTTGAAATTGAACACTGTAACGCCACCACCACCACCACCATCATCATCATCATCTAATCTGAATGAACTTGTTGTAGTTACTCCCCTGTTTCCTGGAACTATCAAGTCAAGATGTGCTTTTTTCTCTCTACTTTTAATACTGCTCCTGTTATTCTCTTTTCAGTTCACAGTTTTCAGAGAGAAATAAACCTTTTTACATTATAACTTTAGCTAAAGCTAAAGCTTTAGATTTTAGAGCCAAAAAATAGAAACAAGTTAAGTTTAGGTTGTAGGTAGGTTTGAGTGTGATGGTGGTAGGTATGCATTGTTTACATGCATAAATCAATACGTTTGCAGTAGACATTTAGCATGGGCTCCAAAACAACAACGCCACCAACATAAACTTTTTTTTCACTTTGGAAAACTGTCTGGACTCTGGAACTCTGGATACGATTAATATATACAGCAGTGTGCCAGAAACATTAGTTTCCAGACTAAAACGACAAATTTGAGAGAGAAAGTAGAAAAGAAGTGTACAACATGTTATTAGCAGCATGCATATATCTTAAAAGTAAAGTAAAAAGGCTAGTTTTTACTTTAAAAAATTTACAACTTGTTATAATCATCAGAAACAATAGAATCTTAGTATAAATTTAAGAGGAGATATAAATAAATACATAGCTGTTATACTTATTATGATATTTTCAAATATTTATGGAAAAACATTATAAAATACAGAAATATATGTACAAGCAGTACATATACGGCTCATCTTACCAACTTTCAATGTTTTTATCGCTAGTTCCAATCCAAACGTCAACTCTAATTTTCCGATTACATTGATTTACCAGCTATGTATTTACTCACGAGGGACCTGCAAGACTTATAACCACAGAAACGAGTTGAACTTTATGTAAGGTTGTAGTACAATTCTTTTCAAATCGATTGGTGTCAATCATATTCCCGAATGGCCACATGCAGCGAAAATATTCTACCAGGCGCCAAAAAAGTGACACGCTAAGCTGCCTTCAAAACGTAAGGCAGTGCGTTGTTGTACCAAGCCATCAGGTGCATCTATACGAAAAGCAAGCTATGCATAGCGGCCGCCGGAGCTCTCGCTTTGTGGCTGGTACTATGTAAGCGCTCTGCTCTAACGTTTTGAAAGCAGCTTGGCGAATCACTTTTGTTGGCGCCTGGTGGAATATCTTCGCTGCATGTGGCCATTCGGGAATATGATTGACACCAATCGATTTGAAAAGAATTGTACTACAACCTTACATAAAGTTCAACTCGTTTCTGTGGTTATAAGTCTTGCAGGTCCCTCGTCAGTTAGAATTTTAGGCTTAAAAATCTAATGTGTCGAAAGAGCAAGGATATTTCTATTTACCACCTACAACACATAGATCCAATTCCCAATATGTTGTATTTTCTCATCATAATTTCAACAGAAAAGATACAAGCATACAAAACCGTAATGATTAGAATTTGTCACGTTATATATGACTCATTTGCTACCCACGTAAAAATGTCATCTTGTTGTTACATCATCCACTCTGAACCATCATCGCATCTTCTTGATGAATTGCGTAAACTATACGCATACACATAAATATAAATTCTCCTTCAATTTATTATATACATTTATATTTTATTTCCATTTCATTTTGTACAAATGTCGTAACAAGCTCATAATCATGTATAGATAGATACATCTTTCTCTGTCTCTGTCTTTAATAGCAAGCTAACTAACTAACTACATCACTTTACCAGAAATCGAATAAAAAAGACACAGGAAGAAAATCAAATAGAAAAAAATAAGTAGAAATATCGCTTTGAAATTCATAGAGAATCATCATGGATTTCATACATATAAATTGATAATTCCCTTTTAAAAAGAATACTATCCATATACATAATGTGCATACGTAGAAAATAGTCAAGTCTCCGGTTTCTTCAGTTTCTCTACACACAGCAGTTTCACCGGATAAGAGATAAAAATAATAATAAAAAATGATAAAATAAAACGAGACTCTCTACTGCTTTCAATATCTATCAACTATTTATTTATAAGTAGGTACACAGTACACACATATCAGGGTATTTTTTTTCTTTAGAAAAAAAATTATGTCGAATGTTGAGAGAGACACGTTACACGTTTCCATATTTTTTATATATTTTACTTCTTTATTTTTTTCTCCAGCAAAGTTGGATACTTCCGTCGATGTTTCCTTAGACACACTCTGCAGGGGACATGAAATAGATTTAATAATTCTTCCATATTTATTCATGTGTTTTTTTTGTGTCCTCTGAAATTCTAAAAAAATTATACTGCATAAATAATATGTAGCAATAGAGGAGAAGAAGAAGAGGAAACTAGTCTCTCTAAAAAAACGGAATAAAAAAGAACAGTTTTCTACATTAACTTTATTTTCTTCCTTTTCCTCCTTCAAACATTTATTAATAATGTCTACTTCTTCTTCTGATTTGGATTTTTTTCTTATTACGATTTTGAAGGGAAAAAATATCATTAGAAATTCTATAAAAATTTGAATTGAAAGCAATCTATATAATAAAAAAAAGAACAACTCATTCTTGCCGCAGTTTGTATTCCCATTTTTTATTTATTTATTTATTTTTGAGGAGGGTTTTCAGGTACAATTGTATTTTTTTTGTACAATGGCTTGTATAAATAATAGGGAATGAAACAAGGCATTTTATGTTGATGTGCTTCTTCCTTAATAGGATTGTTGTCTCTTTTTTTGCATTTCTTTTTTGTATATCCACCTTTCTTCCAATCTTTCAAAAAAAATGACGACGACGACGAAGAAGAAGATCTGATACAGATAAAGTTTAATATTATGAATAGGTAGATAGATAGATGCTGACGAACAGGGTGGGGAAAATTTTTCATTTTATTATTTATTGTATCTTTTTAATCGAGCCTGTGTTCACCGTCGACTGGCATGTCCCATTGTATGTATTTCATTTTAAAAGAGAAAGTTTATTCCTTATTCTTCCTGCTTTTCCCTATATTTTTTGCTCTAAAGTGCTCAAGCTCAAGGTTTGCATATTAATATTAGGATATTCTTTTTTTTGCTTGGTTTTCACAAAAAAATATACATTTTTAGTACTGCTTCCACTTTTTTATGCTAAAAATGTTATTAAGGTTTTTAGAGTTTTACAGAGTAAAAGGTGGCTATGAGGTAGTGGCGGTAAAACGCGTAGAAAAACTCTGCTCTAAAAATAAAGTTGAAAAGCCAACAGAAGAGTTGTTCTCCAATATTATTTTATAACGTGGGTAATAGGAGAAAAGAAAAATCGGTTTTGTCAATGTTCAAATATTGATCGTTCGTCTACTCTTTTCTCTCTGTTTTTTTTTGTTCTTTCTCTGCATTTTAACCATTTTCTAGTCTCTAGTTTTCCACTACGACAAAAATAATAATAATAATAATAATGAACGTTCGAACCACAGCCACACGTATAGAACTTTTTCTTTAAAGCGATGATGGAGTTGATGGGAATATGGATGGATATATCTAAAAAGTTGATATTATAAAATATTTGGAGAAAATGAGTATAAAATGTTTGTACCTAAAGCTTTTATAATAATTTTTGAACTGAAAAGCGAAATCTATAAATCAGTAGATAATTTTACAAGCGAAAAAAGAGAAAGAGAGAGAGAGAGAGTCAGTCCACTTAGCTGATTCATTAAACTTACATAATGTGAATGAAAAGAAGAGAGAGAAAGTGAGAGACGATGACAAAAGAGACCGACAACCAAAAAAAATTTTGAGGGAGAAAATATTAAAAATAATTTTTAACAGAAAAACGGACGCTTTTTTGGAGAGAAAGGAGCATAATAGGTTTGAACACGACACATATGCATGGAAAGGCATGGCCTATTTCATAATTATCATTTTCCATCATAATAATATTAAAATCCAATACATTATAATATGTATATTGTTTAGTTATATGAAAAATAGAAGATGGAACAACGCCGAGAAACAATGCCTTTTTTGTTCATATCTGTTTTCCTTATCGATATTCTCCGTTAAAAAACATGTAGAATTTATATCTAATGAAAATGAAAAACGCTGACTAGCAAAGAAAGTTGCTTTTAAAAAATGTGAAATTTTTTGGAAATAATAAAAAAAAACTGTTGGCGGGCGGTATACTCTTCTTCTTGGTATTCTCTAGAAAAAAATGACATAAAAAGCAATAATGCTGTTATGAACTCTGAACTTAAAATAACTTTGTATATTTTTCATTGACGGTAAAAAAAGTTTGTATTCATCATAAAAAAAGTTGAAATCGCTACAAAACTGTTAAAATCGTTGTTTTCATATAAGTATGTAGAGATATTATATAAGATACATATATACAATAGTTTTTTTTCTTCTCAAACCATTTTTAAAGCACATTACATTTTGGTGGTGGTGGTTGCTTGGTTGATGTACAAGTACTTGAAGAAAAAAAACTTTTTTTATTCTATCATTTCAACCGAAACCGAAAAAAGTTTTGAAATAAAGCATGATCATGAGTCGCCACCACTACCACCATCTTCGTCATCTTTATATTTTTGAAAGCCGAAGAAATATTTTTCGGTAATATGTGGAAAATGTTGTGCACGTTTTTTCCCGATATTATATGGCTTTTTAGTTTATAGATATATGGGCTGGTATATAGAAAAAAAACAATATTATATAGGCATCCATTTTATTTTCCCTGAAAAGTTGAATTTTTTTTCCTGAAATTTGAGTTTTTTTTTCTAAAATCCG
>JAQFYG010003169.1:0-13034 GCA_034694325.1 Entomobrya corticalis | reverse complement strand
ATGTCCGATTCAATTCAAATTTTTATTCAGTAGTCTTCAGGTAATTACAGAGATGGCATTTTAAGCGTGACAATGCGGTAATTTTATACGGTATCCAATAAACGTATAATCACATTTATTAGAAAAATTACTTAATTTTGCATTTTCCGCTACGTGCTTATTTGATAGGTTTTACAGTGAAACTGCAGTAAAAGATATTTTTAACGGGTAATGAAGATTACTATGCAATGATACTATCAAAGCACAGGCCTATGTGCTTACAAGTAATTATATACTGCTTCATGAGAGAATGAAGATGACAGTATTGTAATTTTCTACTGATCTTTCTCTTGATTGCACCGTACTTTAAAATCATTTCCATTCCAACTGTCTTAAATGATGCCAAATTCTGATACGATAAAGTTAACTCTAACGCTTGCTTGTCGTCTTGTCGTGAAACATATATTTGCAATATGCTCAAGGCTCACTTCACTTGTTACATTACGGTTTAAAATGCGTTTTCTAAAATAATTTAATGAATGTATGAAATGAGCGAACGATTTTAAGGTATCCTGCATTTCCAAATGACATTTTAAAAGAGTTCAAAACAATTTGCTACCCTGTTCACTGGCTGGCATCAGTGACTCCATAATATATTACTTTTGTGTGATTTGTATACAGTGCTTACACACACTATTCACGACTACGCAAATAAGTACGGAATCTACTTTGGACACGGATATTGGATATACATGCCTACTTTCATTGCCAACCTTGGCGTACTGAAACAACTGCCAGCTACTAAAAAGTCACTTGTCTTTTTAAAACTTACAATACCTACTTGTGGCGGCTGTTCTGGTTGTAGAAGGACTCACTTGTATAAAAACGAACTTTTTTATTTTCAAATCGCATTTAAAAAGTTATTCCTGAAGGAAAGCATGGGTGTAGTAGAGAATATTGTGGTGCGTGATTCACACTGCAAAAAACAAATAAGCCACTGCTTTCTTACTATGTCACGGCATTAACGACACATCAAAACTTATATTCTGTCAACTGTATTTGAAAAACATTGAATTTATTTATTTAAATATTGTCTTTAGCCATTATGTAGGATGTATTTTCATTTCGGTTTATTTTTCACGTTCGTTCGGGTTTAAAATGTGAAGTTAAAGCAGTGCATTCATATATTACATTTCCATTTACAACACCAACGCTATTTTCTCTTCTTGTTTTTTGCTCTTGATCGCTCGTCTCTCTCCAAGTCTGTGCTAATTTCAGCCGTCTGCCTTTAGTGTTGACTTCTTTATGAGGGCTTAAGTTACGTCGTTGTTGTTTGAATAGAAAATAAAGATGCAACAACCTTATTTTTATGATAGCGATACCATTGCGATGCAACGTACTGTTCAAGCAGGATCATCATCATCTAGGGACCCGCCGTGATATTTATCTTATAGACTTCTAGTCTCTTTCTCCTTTTTGTTGCTCATTCAGTTATTTTTGTAAAGCCGGTACATTGCACAATTTTTAAAACAGTCATAATACAAGTACTTAAGTAATAAGTTTCCTCCTACAGTCATTATTGTAGCATTGACAAATGTGATAAACACGCACAATCGTATTGTACTTTGTATTGATCACTGTCGAAACCTGATATAATGGTGTAGTAACTAGTAAGTAATAGTGCCGGCACCGGCACCACCAACTAACTTTTGTTGGCTATTGATTTTGTCTAGGCTGAAAACTAAGTTTATACGTGTCGTCATTTTAACGGAAGATGCGTCTTATTCTTTAGTCCTTGGTACAAGTTTATAAAGCAAAAATAGGTGTTACATCATGTATAATCATTCATGTAATGTTGTGTAGTGGTGCAAGGAGTGACTAATTCATCAACAATGGGGAAACCTGGCACTGATGGTGACCAAGTACAACCATCTTCGTCATTATCGTTGGGAACAAAAAGTAACCCTACAACATCTACTGTTTCCTCATCTGCGTCCACTATAAGCACGTCGCCGTTATTTGAAGATGGTTCAAAAACAAATAAAACCTGTCAATCACCATCATTATTTGTTGGTGCCACAACATTGGCTCCTTCCACGTCTTCATGTGCTGCTCCCACAAACACGAACATAAACAGCGGTGGTGCTACTGCTACTTGTAGTTCTACATCCGCATCAGCAAACTTTTTATCGACAGCACCGCTTGGAGGTAGCAAAGATTTCAATAGTTTATCATCATCACCATCATCATTGACGGATGGCAGCCAAAATAAACTGCCAAAATCCAACAAGAGTTCTGCAGCCTCCTCAGGAGGAACATCAGCTCTTTTCACAGGATTAGGTGCGAAAATTCCTGTTATCAGTCCATCTGCCACAGCTGCGTTAGAAAAGCATTTGAAGAGCCTGAGTGTTGAAAGGAACAACAGTAGTTGCATTAGTGGAGGTAGTGGTAGTGTAGTAGTTCCTATATCAGCGTCTCATTCATCAAAAACTGGTGCTAGCTCGGTTACTTCTACTACAGAAGATGTAGATAATGATAGCGTAATCACCAACAATAATAATAACAATAATAAACGAAACAGTCGAAATATGGAAGACATTAATTTCCTATCTTGTCCATCTTCTGCCGCCCTTCCTCCAATTCCACCAACAGCAGCACCTGGAAGCAGTAACAGTCACCATTTTGGTGGGACTAGTTCTGCCAGTTCAAATTCCAAAGAATTTTTTTCATCTTCAACTCAACCGGTAAAACCGGCGAGAGTTTCGTTACCTACTAAATCCTCCAAACAAGGGAGGCTCAAGTCCCCATCTAGACGAAAATCTAATGTGAGTTCACCACCTCCAATTGTGGACGATATGTTATTGGGTACTGGAGCAAGTTCTGCTCACAGCTCACACGCTAGTGGGGGCATTAGTTCAAGTGGAAAATCTGGGAAAAAGAAGTTAATCGGAAAACGTTACGCATCATCACTCCCGGACAGAGAAAGATGTTCTGCCAGTTCGCCTGTTGCATTTGACCTCAACTCTTATCTGTGTCATACACAGGGACCAATTGATTTTTCAAGTTTATTGAGCAGAGTTCATCAACAACAACAGTATTTGCACCAACAGCAGCAACAGCAACAACTTTCACATCACCCCTCTTCTCACATGATACATCACCCTCAGCCAATGATCCCTTTTATGGGTCACCCAAAACCTACGAAACATTGCAAAAATAAGCACATGTGGGCACGGGCTTCATTAGAAAGGGACATTATAACGAGTAGTGGATCTGTACCTTCACCTACCCCTATGAATGCATGCAATAATTTAAGTGGTAATAGTAGCAGTGCTCATGGTGGTCACTCGTTCACCGAAAAATCCACGTGTAGTTCAAAACTAAATGTTGGAAATGGTGGAGTGCAACCTCCAAATCCTTCCAACAGACATTCGTCTTATCATCCAAATTACAGTTTAGGTCCAGGTGCCACAATCGTGGGCGATTCTGCAGCTGCTGCCGCCGCGGCAGCTGCAGCAGCTTATAATGCACATTTGCTATTTAGTCGACCAACAAGTCCTTTGTTTCTGGCTGATTCTGCGAGTTGTTGCAGTGATTACGGTGCTTATTGTCCAGGCTGTACTCCCAAAACATTTCCACGTGTTGCTAGAACCACAGGGCCTCATCATGGCGTTTGCTTTTGTTGTCATCAGAATGGCAACAATAATATGAATTCCTCCTCCCAGCAGTCATCAAGTCGAGCGCAAACTGCCACTCCAGGCGGTTGTGGTGATAGCGTCATTGGAGGAGGGGTAACGAAAAACAGAATTACACACAAAAATTGGAAAATCTGTTTTTATTTACGATGCTTAGTTTTTTAAAGATCTTAAAAGCATATATCACGAGAGATAAAAAACTTTTTATTAGGACATGTGGCAAAGTCTGTGAGACGACTGAGTTGATAATTTTTCTTTTTTTGACTTTAAGAACACTTTCTAACTCTTATTTAATGTATTTGAAGAAGTTTTTATGGCATCACCAGAAATTTGACGTAATTCATGAAAAAGTAAAATGTTTTTCGGTTTTTATCTTGCATAATACAGGGCTCTCTTCTTGGCCTTGACTATGAGGATCGCTTGCTTCGCCTTGAATCTGATAAGGATACACTTCATCTGCAAGTCTCAGTCCTTTCTGACCAGATTGAAGCTCAAACAGCGAAAATACATGATCTGGAAAAAATGTTGGATGACAAGAGAAATGTATTGGAATCTACTGAGGACCAGCTGCAACGGGTAAGATCATAAATCATGAATCTTCTTTTGGAGAAACAACTTTACCTTATTTACGTAGCTCTTTTGCTTGCCAAAGCTTTTCCCCTTTTTTGTATTTGCTTTTACATAAAAAAATATCTCACTTTATCATTACTTGTCACATGCATATAAGAAGCTGCTACTATTTGCACTTGCTCACCCTCCCCCTCTTTTGCTTTTATCTGTATGGCTTATATGAAAGCACACACGCCAGTACGCTAGCTTATGTAGGCCCGAATTAAAGCTATCTCTCTCTTGGTTTGTTGGGTGCTGGTCGAATGGTCCAATTCTACAGATATTTGAGGAATCTTTTGATACCTTCAAACAGGAACTCCTTCTGAGATCCTCGTTAGAAACTCAGAAACTGGAGTTGATGACAGAAATATCAAGTTTGAGACTGAAACACGCTTCTCTGGAACGTGAGAATATCGAGCTAAAAGACCGTGTCGTGGGCAAGTCGACGGGTGATTTGAGCTATATCGACTCTTCTTCAACGGCTGGATTGGGAGGTGGAAACAGTCGAATATGGGAAAAACCTCCTATGGGACCAGAAAGAGCAGCATCCCCAGCGCATAGCATCTCTGTTGACCCCAGCGTGGCAGCTCGCTCAAGGTTGGGAAGCGCTTCCAGTGAACATCACCATGCTCCACCGCAGAGAACCAGGGTGAGTGCTTTTTTGTAGTATTTTCACAAAAGACAAACAAACTGGCTCACTCAGCTCTAATATTTATTATGGGATGGTACAAAGTACAGAGAATGTATTGCGCTGAATATCCCAAGATAAACAAAGCGCAAAACGATAGTAAAATTGCTTTACCAGCAGTTTTTGTTTTCTAATGAAACAAAACGATAAAATGTTCATATTGCGAGAAGATCGTGACTTTTGTTTAAACGAATCCTTCATCATGATATCAAAAGCTTCAATTATTTTACTTTTTCTAAAGTTTCCTGGTTCAATAATGTTTTCTTAGAATATAATTTTAAGTATTCGCCGAGTAAAATTGGAGGCAATGAAACTATGAAATAGCTCTATTGTTTTCATTAAGAGTTGAATGAAACTTTTTAAAAAATAAAAGAAAATCTCATTAGTTTTCCTGACAATTTAGATTACATTTACGATGTGCGAGTATGATCTGAACGATGGTGGAGTGATGCTAAGATAACAATGTTAATTTTTGGCTCGTTTTAGACACCACCAGCGAATGCCTACCGACGTGTGGATCAATCTGCCTTTGGCACCATCCCAAGAAGGTCACCGCACTCTTCCCAGCTGGCTGGCAACAACAGTGTAACATTTAATGGTAGTTTGCTGGGTGGTCAATTAGGAGGAGGGGGATCAGCAATGGACTCTCATGGTAGATCGCATGGTAATAAGGCCAATTCCCTATCAAGTGGAAACATCCATGCCATCACACATTTCAACAATGGTAAATATCGTAAATTACCGCATACATTTTATGACAAATGATTATTGACAATCTAAGAACTTCTGTAATAGTAAAGAAGTAATTAATGTACTCGGAAAAAGTAGTATTCTCCTGTTGATACTTTAATAATGCTTTCACTTTTATTCTTTCACTTCCTCTCTCAAT
Source organism: Entomobrya corticalis (assembly GCA_034694325.1). Taxonomy (NCBI): domain Eukaryota; kingdom Metazoa; phylum Arthropoda; class Collembola; order Entomobryomorpha; family Entomobryidae; genus Entomobrya; species Entomobrya corticalis. Next base: position 7,174 of record JAQFYG010003169.1, on the reverse strand, counting down.
TAATAAAATCCTCGCATCACATTACCCATACAACTGTAGGGCTACTTCATTTGAAGCAACAGCAACAGAACATTTCCTCCACACTTCAGCAGCAGCAGCAACTACTTATACGACAACAACATCAACTGCTGCTTGCACAAAGTCAGATGCAAACATTTTCCCCTAGAGTAGAGCCTGAAGAGCTTGACGATGACGATGATAATGTTGATTCTGGTGATGATCATAATAACCTGAAGCATGAATCTACTGGTGGTGGTGGTGGCGACGGTGATGTAATGGCTAACAACAATGAAGAGTCGATGAACAATGACTCTAATATTGCTTTTATTTCCTCGTCATCTCCTCATCCTCCTCCTTCTCAAACTGTTGTCTCGTATCGAGTAGATTCACCTCCCCCTTGCAACCCTTCTTGTGACGCCTCCTCCTCCCCTTCTAATAACCGTAGTAGTACATCTGGGGCTTGGGCATACAGAAAAGCACGACGTGTTGTTGCTCCTCTTACTTCTCTTCCTTCTGGAATTGGTGCTGCTGGTGGCATCGTCTCTTCTACTATCTCTCGTGTCTTTAATCCCCGTTCCAGCAATCGTAGCACGTCTACACCAAATCTAGGTTTGGTTTTTTGTCTGTCTTTCTCTCTTTCTCAAGATTTTTGTTTCGCATTTCCTTGCATTCCATGCATGATGATGCTATCTTTTCTATAAAACTGGCTTGATGATAATGATAAAAATGATTACCTTCTTGTGTGCTCTTCTTTTGCTATATCGTTTACTTGTATATTTCGACTACTAACTACAATAACGACTTCTACCATGCATGCTTCCTCTTCTCCATTTCTGTGTCGCCTTTCATCTCTCCAGTTGATAAAAAAAACTTTTTTTGTTGGTTTTCCTCTTGATCTTGGGAGATTACAGGGGATTCTTTTTCTTTTTACTACTACTCCTATGCTACTAAAACTACACATTTTTGTTTTCATACTTTTTCGTTTAACAGAGTTTGTGAGCAACTGCTGTCTCTGTTGCCTTTTACGTTTTTATAATAAACTTGTTTCAAATAAAAAAGTTGAGTTGTTGAGGTTGAAGTTGAAACAAAAGTGGAATCATTATGTTTATTTAACCTTTTTTCTCTGCTTATAATAATGTACTTTGTGTACACTATAAACATAAGCATTGAAACAAAGAAAGTAAAATATAAGCAATTCCTTTCTCCTTTTGACTTTAAAAAGTAAACGCAGACGCAAAGTAGTACATTTTCATGAGATTATGTCCTTGTTTGTTTTTTTTCTGCAGAATGTAGTCAGTAGTTGGCCGTTGGTAGGTACACAGTTTTGCAGAGAAGTATCTAGTAACTTGACTGAAAAAAGCTGTAAAATAAATTGAATGTGAACAAAGACTTTTATTCAAAGGACTTGCGCTGTCTAAGTTGTGTAACCAAAGCATATAAATATCTGAGTACAAAAGGATTTCAAAACGTTGTCCGCATCACCTTTTTAGAAGACTTATGGTTTTATAATAGCGTTGCTGTTAAAGACTAAAATATGCTTAAATTAATTTTACCACAATACTACTCTGGGCGTAATGACTTAAAACGTATATTAAGGAATTTTTGGCACCCCTGAAGTGTTCCCCACGAGAGTCTATTATTAACGTTAATTCCTGCATATAATATCACACCAACCAAATTGTATAAATATTTTTAAATACTTTCTAGGCATGGCTTTCTTTTACTCTACACTTTAGTTCTTTATCAATCAAATCACTGCACCAACACAATATTTTGACAGTATATATATGCTATTATTGCTGCCGTCTGCAGCATATTGCACCACTCTAATTCTCACTAAATATTATAAAGCGTTCTCGTGATTATTTTATTTTATTGTTATATTTGATTCATTGTATTCTGATAACAATAAGCCTCGATATCATCCATATAATACGCACATCATATTTACTATATTAACAATCGTTCTCCTACTCTCTTTATTATTATTATTATTATCTAGTTTCCATTTCTGACAACAAAGAGCCTGGAGATCAGTGGGGGAGAAAGCCTGGTGGTGATATTGAGTCCAACAATAGCAACTCTAACAAAAGCAAACAATCTCCAAGTGGTGGTAGCAATAGTAGTCATAAATCCCGTGGAATCCTCAGAATTCTGGGCAAGCTTAAGCGAAGTAACTCTGGTGGGCTTGATAATGACGTTGCACCGATGGAAAATTCTACAGGAGGACCATTTGTCCGTGGAGGCGTAAGAGCTACAGCTCATCCTAGATTGGGTTGGATGAAAGATCCAAGCCCCATCATCAAAAAGTACGCGTTCTCCTCTTTTTTCCTCGTTCTCTCTTTTCTCTTCTTTTATGCTATTACTTGCATTTGAATGGGTGGCAAATGAAAATAAACTTGGTTTTTTTATGCCAGACCAGAGAAAAGCACAGCATTTCACACATGCTTGCATACACGTATCTTCTCTCTCTGGTATTTGATCAGTCATGTGTGTGTAATACTTGTGGTGTGAGCTATATGCTTAGAAAACACACTCCAACTAACTGCTCTATACAAAGACACACGTGCGTATCTTTCTTTCCATGCCTGATACTTTGCTTTCCCTTTTGCCTCCCTTTCTCTGGTATCAGAAAATCAAATGTAATACATATGTTTCAGTTTATGCTTGAACTTTTACAAAACCTTACACAGGCCTGATGGACCGGTAAACTCATGGGACTCGGAAGCGGTAATAACATGGTTGAATTACCTTGGCCTGGGTTCATACGCTGGGGAAGTGAAGCGGTGGGTAAAATCTGGCCAGCAGCTACTTGATGCAAGCAATCATGAACTGGAAAAGGAGCTTGGCATAAAGGTAAAAAAGAGCGCTTTTTATTGAAAGAAACCTTTGAGGGTAAAAAATATACAGTGAAACATGAAAAGTGTACATTGGAGTCATGTATGTCCTGTACAAAGTCATCATTTGTGCACAAATTATTCGCTTGAAAATACTTTCTTTGAATCCTGTCTGTCGGTCATTTTTTAAAGCTTCTTCCATCTTGAATTATTTTTCAAACAAATTCAATTAATGATGACCGTGTTTTGTAAGAAATAAGTGGTGGGGTTATACTGAGAATATAGAAGTCTTTGAAAAACTGAGACAGATAATCTCATTCAATACTATTTACAGAATATATTATGACTAGAGCAGAAAAATAAACATTTGAAATTGTCCATACAAACCTAGATAAATTATATTTGTCTTGAAACTGTGTGCATAGAGGACGAAAAATAATTTGATTTGAATGTTTACGTTCGACTTAAATCACACTTTCCAAAGTTAATTTTATTTAACGATCAATGATATGCCTCTGATTGTTTAGAATACACTTCACCGAAAGAAATTGAGTTTGGCATTGGCTGCATTGAGACATCCTGAAGAAGAAGATGCTGCCGGAAGGTTAGATTATCATTGGATTCTTCGCTGGTTGGATGACGTTGGTTTGCCCCAATACAAAGAGCAATTCATGGAAGCTCGTATTGACGGTAGAGTACTGGGTCACCTCACGGCAGAAGATTTAGTTTCTCTCAAAGTCACTAGTGTTTTACATCACGCCAGTATCAAAAGAGGAATTCAGCTCTTGAGAATTCACAAATTTCATCCGGACTGTCTCTGTCGACGTGGAGGACCTAATCCAGGATCCGTAAATGGAGGTGGAAGTGGAGGAACAACGGCAGGAACACTTTTGGGAAATAACAGTAACGGAAGTAATGGCACTAGTGGAGAACATTGTTCGACAACGCTCCCCTCTGGCTCTGTGTGGGGGCCCAAGCACGTTGCAGCTTGGACTAATCATCGTGTGATGGAATGGCTTAAAGCTATCGATCTCGCCGAGTATGCTCCAAATCTTAGAGGATCTGGTAAGGATTAAAGGTGTACTTTTTTGGAATCCTTTGTACAAACAGAATCATCGTCTTTTCTCAAACTCGACAAGAAAGAAAATGTAGAAGCATTTGCTCACGCAATCTGTACGTCACTCCTTTCCCCTTTCTCCCGGTCTTCTCTGTCAAAGTGAATGTTTGAGGGAATAAAACTTGGGCTTTTATTCACTGAACAGACAAAAGAAAGAAAGACGAGTAACGAAAGTTGATTATGATTATATTAATAATGGTTGGTATTCAGTTCATTTTAGTTCTTGTCGAAGAAAGAGGACGACTCTGTTTCCAAAGTGTAAAATTAGAAAGTACATTAGAGAAATGAAGATTCTTTCAAAATGTTTGTTCTTGCACACAAAACGGATATGCATAGTCGTTTTTACTAGTTTGTAGTTAATGGGAAGATACTATGTACTATGTTTTAAAGCTTTTGAGGTCTTTTCGTTCTCGTCGAGAAATTTTAATGAATGCGCATTGAAAAGCGTCTTACAATCTTTTGACCAGATAATCTTAATATTTATGTATACACTTTTTGAATTTTGTGTTCTCGTTAGGCGTTCACGGAGCTCTTATCATATTTGAGCCAAGATTCAATTCCGAGCTTATGGGCACATTACTGGCCATTCCTGGAAACAAGACGCTTTTGCGACGTCATCTAAGTCTTCAGTTTAACGAACTAGTCGGTCGACACATTGTTCAGGAAAAGAGAGTCGCAGAAACAGCGTCTGACTTTATTCCTTTGAACCCAACTACAAAAGTGAAGGTACTACAACATACATTAACTATACTTTTGATGATGTGCACATTTTAACCATTGTTATCTTCACTTTCACCACACGACCGCCTGCATGACTTGGTTATGTTTGCTTAACTAATGTATGCCAAGTTCTTCTTTCAACAAAGCCTTTGTGTGCTAAAGGATTACACGTATTTGTATTATATAATGCAAACACAAAATGACACAAGGAGTAAATTGTACATTCGTCTTGTAGTAGCACACTTTAAGACTGTGTGTGGGCAAGTATGTTTTTGTAAGTGGGATGACAAGTATAGTATTTTTGTATAGTATTTCATTGAATAACCACAAGTCAGATAAAGTCGGATAGGTATTTATACCTAGTTTTCTTTCAAGTAAGCTACTTGAATTTTGAATGGCATTTCTTCCTCCCCCGTTAATGTACTTCACCCCACATGCATATATATAAAGCGTAGAGTAAATGAACATTTGTAATCTGCATGTCGTGTGTATAGTGTTCCATCTTTACATAGGAATGTTAATTTCTGTTTACTTTCCAGATTCCAAAGAAATCTCAGTTCCCATTGAGAAAGAAAAGACTCAGTACTGAAATGGCAGAGGATCTGCTTTGTCCTCAAGATCTCAACACATATCCATTTAATTCAGACTCTTCAAGCCAGGTAAAAAGTAATTCCCTCAAGCTTTCTCCTTGAAATTAATAATAATTGAGTGGAAAGGGAGTTTTGACGTGTATTATTGTAGAAAATATTAGAGCCTACTTGGTGGTACTCGTATGTATGCAAATATGTATGTAGTATGTTTTATCACGTAGTTTGAATTCTACTTCTGCCAATTAATTTTCTAGAAAGTTAAGTGAGTAACTTCTCAAATACTAGTTCACACAAGCAACCAAAATGGGAAATGTTTACTTTTTTCCAGATAACAACATCAGGAACGACAGTTGCAGTGGTCGTAGGCAGCAACGAGATGTCTGTTGATGGAACAAAGGCAGAGGAGAAAGTCAGCGACATTTGATGAAATCCTTTTTCATCTAATTAATTAAAGTTGCTACTACATTGCTGCTACTGCTCAAGCAAACACATGACGCCCACTTTCATCATCAGGTTTAGGTTGCCAAATCGTAAATTCTACATGAACAGCTTAAAGTAGTATATAAATTCAGCATAAATAATATACCTAGTACGTGTGCAAATGTGAATGGCCTAGTTGCAGAATATAATATGTTATTTGTACTTTTGATAATATAAATGCTTTCATTCATACAGACAAATGTTGTATTTTGACAAATAATTTGAGTTGAATTTGATGGTGAAAGGTATTGTGTAAGTTATTGTTGACATGAAACTATCCGAGTCTCCCAAATAACTAAGTGGATATGGGAATATAACTACTATTACTAAATGTAAAAGCTTTCTACTCTTACGGTAAAAATAGACGAAAAGCAAGTTCTTTTACTGTCAAGTGGACTTAGAGCCTTCATTTGAAAATCTCCGTGGATGGATTTACTTTACTAGTTCATTTTAATCCTCTTAAACCATCGACGTAAATTTAAAGCAGCTTTTTAACATTTTCAACGTAGCCTATTTCACAAAGGTGAAGTAATATAACGATAAGGGTGAAAGTAAAACCTGACTTTTATGAACTGTGAAATCATCTTATAGGTATATGCATATGCCTCCCTTAATTCATGTATACATTATATAATGCTTACTACATATACACTTGAATCTGAAGTACGCTTAATTTGCGGGAGCTTATTGTTGTGGAAAACTACGAGGCAGCACGCAAACTCCACTTGTTTTACTAGAATGAACTTACCTTTTTAATTGCACTAGTTTCTGCATCTGTTTTTAATACTTGAGTTTTATCTTTCATGTCGTATGCCAGTTTCTCTCTTTCTAATGACAAGTGTGATGGGCTTCGCAATTTAGTGAACAGTCAGCAGCAATAATCGCAATTACTTCAGCGAGCCTAAAACTATAAGTAGAACAAGCGATGACTGTCACTTTGAGATTTTTGTTCAGCGTATTCGAGTTTATTGTACCTCTGACGCTTGCAGAGCTTCTACTCTCTCATGTATTGAATAGGTATATTATGCATACTGCTAATAATGAAAAGTCAGTCATTTTATCAGAGCATAGTCATCCTATGTGTGTCACAAATATTTATATGTAGTACATAAGTACATAGCAATGTGCGTAGCAATAGTGGCAAACAAAAGTAGTAATAATAATTATAATTCGACGAGATATGTGAAAATAGATGTGCCTTTATTTGTTCGAATTCAACAAAGACCAAAGGGGTTTGTTCATTGAATGGGACATAAGTTGTTAGCTGTCGTTTCTGTTACCAAAACTTCTTTAAAGTACACTATATTATATTAGGCACACACTTACCTACAAAATGATCCGGAAATTCATATCGCCTGTTGACAAACAAGAGCTTATTGTAACCCCGTATGTACAAACTCCAAAAATAAACAAGTTTTAATATGAATATT
>JAQFYG010003168.1:0-13034 GCA_034694325.1 Entomobrya corticalis | reverse complement strand
TCTAATTTATGAGATTTATCCCCATTTTCAGATCTCATTTGAGCAAACAATGATGAGAATTGGAGTGACTTCATATGACTTCAAATCACTTATATTTTCCCAATAAACGACCACTTAGTGAAGGTACACTCGGTGGTAATCGCAAAAAACTATACATATGAACTTTATCATGATTGGGTTTTTGATGACTTTATCAATTGATGAGCTCCAAGTTTAACAAACTGTTGCGTTCTCACGCTACCAAATTGCCGGTTTAATAATTTAAATATAATTTATCTATATAATTTTTATAAGAAGTTCTGGGTGTTTTGATAGGAAGCAGTTGAATACTGTATTAAGTACGTTTTGAATGTTTTTGGCACCAAATCCAAATCTGGTTACTTGGTTTAGTAGAATAAGGCAAATAAAGACAAGATTTACAGGTCTTACCAGATAATTTTTTAGATCAGCATCTGCCAAATATTGATATTCAATATTGTTTTTAACATGTAAATTGAATGGTATTGTCTTGAGTTTCCAGTAGTAACAATGTAAACTTACATCACTTGCTACTTGTGGCATCACAATCCACACTTTGACGCTCGCAAATAGAACGCATTATGACATTGCATTTATAGTGTTAGCAGTTTTTGCTTCTGTTTTGACATATTCCTAGAACTTAGAAAAATTGAGCTAATAAAATTGATTTAGGATTACATATTTTAGAACGTAAGTTTTGGTATGGTTGAGAATGCGCATAGTTCATCAAAGGACTGAAAATTCCATCTTAAAATAATTCCTTATTTCCAAAAAGGTTGACATTTTAAATTGCCATTCAATACCGTGTGAAATTGCAGTACACAGGTTCTTACGAATAGAATCATTTTTATGCCATTGATTCAATTATTGTTTGTGAAGTTTTTTGCTTTGCAACAACATTTAAAGAGTTTTTACTTTGTTGACAAAAATGTTTACACACTTTTCTATGCATAGTTAATTTAATTATAAAAATCTCACATAATTTCAAGTTTGAGAAATGAATCGATGTACCAATGCTACTCAGTTAAAAAAGTCTTATTTTGGTAAAATAGTAATAAGGAAAATCTGTTTAAATCTATGAAAAAAAATATTTGGTAAAAATATAGTTCCTAATTTATTAAGATAATCGTATATAAATAAAATAACTTTGCTGTAATTATATGTATCTTTAGAATGTAAAATGATTTAAATGTAAAAAAGTATTTGATAATTTTTTAATGATGTATTTTATAAATAAAAATGATATTATATGCCCCGAATTAAATAAAAAGTACTTATAAATAAAATTTATCATTCAAATGCAAAATAGTTTTTTTTCTTTTTTTCTTTTTATATGTCTTTTAGCATAATATCAGCAACTAGCATAATTAATTTAATTTCGTCCTAATTGGGATGCATATCTATATCATCATATAATTTGTTTACTTTCTATAAGAAATTTTAGTCAGAAGGTACTGAAGTTTGCATACACATCTTATTGGAAAGGACAATTATTTGGCTTTTTATCTTCATCTTTAAACTTCCCACATCCTCCATGGTAAGCATTTGCCAGCGTCATGGTAACACCAAGTCCGAAAGCAAAAAAGAAACTTATTAAAATAAAAGTAAAAATAAAATTATTCATGAGCATCCAATAAAACGTAAAAAATGCAACCATCACGTTCCACCAGTATCCCAACATATCATTATGAAGAGTAGTCAATGTCACAAGCGCCACCACCATAAACATACAGGAAACAATTTTGATGCGCTGCTTGTTTTACAGTGAACCCAAGATCAAGATCATTTTCACGATGAAATCCAAAAATCGAAATAAAAATATTGTCTCAATTTTCTTTACAAATTCCATTCTCCGATAAAATTCCACTTTTTTTTTCAACATCGATTGGAATACGATTAGAGTCCAAGGCTCCAAAAACAAAATTTAAATCATTGTCTCCCATGTTCTAGAAGTATAAGCAGGAATAGTATAAATTGAGCCAGTCCATGGGATCGTAAAACCCACCAAATATCTTAACTTAAATGTCAAAAAACAAAAGTTAACCTTTAGTTTTGACAGTCAATATTTTCATCTTGTTATTAACTTTTACTCATCAAAAGTAGTTTCCTCAACTGGGAGCGTCATGACAAGGCCACATCTTGCTGACTACCTTCATTTTCACCTGACATTTGTACCTACCACATTCTTTTCTATAAAATTAATTACAACGTCCTCATCTTTTTTGCCGTCATGTTGTAGCAGTTTAATTAGCAAAAATATTGTTCTTCAAATTTAATGAAAAAACAAAACTGTTATAAAGTTTTAGAGATATAAAGATGAAGTTGTAATAAAACGTAGCTTAGAAGGAAATGTTTAAGAAATGATATAAATGTGCAACACTTTATTGAATGGCCAAATATTTGAAAGATGATTGAATGAATGAAAGATCAAAATTTTGGCCAAATGTTTCTCCTAATATTTTAGAAACAAATTAAAAGTTGCCTCCAAGCCGTCACCAGAAACCCCTCCAGCGTCCAAGTAAACTGCGCCCGTTTTTGCACGAACAAATTTTGTGTAAGGAATTACTTCCTATAAATCTCGGTAATCCAAAAAAGACTGGCCTGCTTGCAAAAACTTGAATAGGCTTTTAATTGGTTTGAAGTAAGGCTGAACAAATTTTAACCCACTGTTTTTCCAAATTCCTGCATGAATCAAGCGATTCTTTCTTTGAGTCAACGCGCCCTCTCCTGCAGTGACCTCATTTTATAGAGAAAACCCGTTCAGCATTCTCAACAGCAATTGTTTAACAAAATTAACAGCTTTTTATTTTTTATTTTTCATCGGAATCACAAATCAATTGAATGGATTGCACTCACACTCATCCATTTCCTTAGCCATCCATTTCTTTCCAGAAAAGGAGCAGTCTCCGGGCCGTGTAAACTTTATATTCTTCATATGATTTGCAAATTTTAACGGCACATTCTCATTTAAATATGATTGAGTCATAGATAGTTGAGACATTTTTGAAACATTAAATAATACAAATGATTAAAGCCGCAAAGCAAATTATTATAAACACTTGCCAAAAAAGTGAATATTCCCCGAACAGTCCCAACATCTTTTATAAGCACTGCCAAATAAGCAGATATTAAATTTACCGAAAGTATTTTATGCATTCGGTGTAAGTTTTTTTCGCAATAAAGCATTAAAGTTATCTGAAATTACTGCAAATTATTGACGTATTTATTTCATGAAAATAGTCGTAGAGTATAACTTTTAAGTTGGAACAACATTGATCTTGTAAGTTATGTATAGTTTGATTTTGTTTTAGTTTCTACTAAAATATTTGTTTCTATAGTTTGTAAAAATAGTTATACTTAAAGTTCAGTTAAATAGTTAGTTAAGTCAACGTAAGTAGTCAAAAGTTGGTATGTACTGTGCTAGGATATTCAAGCATTTTACTTTCCGGCTGTATTCACAGTGCTATACTTTTTCTATTCAGGACTGTCATTCATAAAAACGAAAACAACTTATGAAAACGTGTATTTAGTTTCAAAATATTAACTGCATCATGGCTTAATGCAAAATATATTTCATCAGGTAGGTAATAGTTAATCATTCAAAGGATATTGTAAAAGTTTTTTATTACAGAGACAAAGCTTAAAGTAAATGATGTAAAATAACATAAAATTTTGGTTCTAACATATTAACTCTCACAAAATATCATTTTACATTTTATATAATCGTCAAAAACTTTTTAAAGCTGAACTAAATTTATCTGAAAGGCCAATTTTCAATATTTAAAAGCTCACACAAGTTTCCAATTTAAATATGGCTTAAAATAAGCATACGTTTGTTTTGTTTCCACTATAACACTGGCCTTGTACAACTTATTTATGAATAGTGAATATAATTCCTTAATATACCTTCTACAATGCAATGTCATAATATCTCATTTCAATATTGTTCATCTAGTATCCTATATTTGAAGAAATTCGTAGTAAAACATTTTTTATCTTTTTATTCATTCATATGACTTATATGTTAAAAATGCAACGTACCGTATTTACTCTTTTAATTCCCATCCTCGCATAATACCCACATCTATTAATTCCCCACTCAAAGACTTAGAATTTCCGTAATTCCCCAGTGGTATTAAAACAGTAAATACGATATTTTGCAACATAATATGAGAGAGGACAAAACACTGTTTTTCTCAGAGCAGAACGGAGCATAATTCTTTTAGTCATCTTCGCAATCAGTAGTTATATTATAACCTTTCATTACATTGTAAGCTGCATTCACTGATAAAAGCAACAAATAATCGCCAATTTTTCCTCAAACATTTCATTCAATAACAGGAATTGTTATGGTTGAGCCAAAGAAAGGATCACTTGATTGATGGAGGAATTCCGAAAAAAGCGGGATTAAAGTTGTTAAATGTTAAAATTAAACTGTTTCATCAGGTTGTGTAATGATGAGATCAAATCAACTAGTACAGATAATTCAGATTTGTTTTTGTTCGAAGTCTAATATTTATTATATTGTTTAAGCAGCAACAAAATCAGTTTATAATAATATCTTAATACACATCTACCAGACAAGACAAATGTCAAACCAGTTTATTAGATTTTATCCAAATTATATTAAACATTTAACAAAAAAACAATTATTATACAGTTTAATGTTACAGTAAATTGTGTTCATACATTACATAAAAAGATACATTTCATAAAAAAATGTATTCATTGCATAAATCATCTCTGATTGATCCTTGAATAATTACAAACCAGCTCAAATAAAATGAAATATTAGCTACAAGCAATTTTTTATTCGTTTAAAAAAATAGTCTTCATCTTCATCCTTCAGCTATGGACTCCGGGCGCGAACATTTCTCAAAAACGCTTCAACTGGTGGGGTCAACTGTACAACATTTATTACAATAATTAAATGTATCAAATACATAATTACTAGTTTTTGTACTAGTGTTTCCGCCACTACTGGAGCCTGCCCAAGCAACCAGAAATCGTTGGCCCAACATTGGGGCACTGAAAACGGCAATTGTTGGCCCAAGATCATTTTTGGCCGTCGGCATGACAATCTGCCTGCAGTAAAAATCTATGTAATACCAACGTTGTGCCAATGTCAGCACGATATCGGTACGCCGTTAAATGAAGATTGGCACATCATCGGTTCAGCATCGTCGAATGACAAATGGCGATTATGAAATGATGATCTACCGATGCTGCTTGTAATATGATTAAACATAGGGCCAATGTCGTAATTTCGTCGAAATTATTAATTAATGTAAATAATAAAAATTAGATGGCCGTTTATGTTAATTGTTCAAACAAATAAGATTTATTTACAAATTGTTCAGATACAAATGTTTTATTACAAAAACGCTAAACTAATTCACTATCAGCAACTCAGTCATTGGAATGCATACAAAAGATTTTTTAGAATTTAAAAATTCTGGCAACACAACACACTTAATTTTTAAATAATTTGCATTACATTTTGCATACAACGGATCAACAGGATATTCAAATTTATATATCGATAATACAGAGCTGCAAAAAGGAAAATTTTCCATTTCAGTCTTACTTGCAATCTTAAAATAACTAAGTTCAAAGTCCTCACCCCTTCTTTCAATTTCAGTAATTATAATAACGTCATTGTCACGGCTAATAAAACAACAGTTTACATTATCTACACAAATACTTATTCCATTAAATAAAACTTTATAACAACCGCCATTTTTGCAGAAAAACTTTAATTTAAGCTCTTCTTTTGACTCCGTAGCTAACTTATTTTCTTCATATCGATTATAAACTTGCTGAATGCTACAATTACGACTACGCAAAGTTCGCTTAATTCCTTGCATAAAATTTTCAAAGGGAAAAGCGCTTACTCTATTCAACGATCCAAATAACTTTGCATCATCCGCCACATGTAATAATGAATGTACATTATATATTACGAACTGTTCGCCATACAGTCTGCCACATTCATTAACAAATTTTAAAAATAACTGTTTCCCTAAATCATTCCATTCTGTCTTATGTGCACAATCGCTAAGAATTATATGAGTTGCTGCAGACAATAGCAAAAAACAGGAATAGTATTCTTCCTTAATCACATTTTTTAAAACGACTATTCCAGTGTAAAGTAAAAATGTTCGAAATTCAGTAGCCTTGAAATGGTCTAATTCTGACAATGAGCGAGGATTTCTAACAAATTCATTGGGAAGAGAACGTGTAAGTGTACATAAGCGATGGTTTAAAATTTGCACACTTCTACTGGCTAACCTAATTGGGAGGGGTCCCCTTAACCAAATGTACAATAGTTTCCTCATCACGCCAAGACATATTAAGTGCATATAATCTAATACAAATTGAGAAATCAAATCAATATTTAAATTAACTAACGGTGAAATACGTAGATGATGATCTTCGTCTCTTTGACTTCTAAATGTATCATTATTGCGTAAGCTACCTGACTTATTGCCCAGAACAACCCTGCCTAACCATTTGCCCTCTACACAACATCTTTCACAGCCAAAATAGGAGTTAAATTGTTTTATACCTTTTATGAAAGAGCGAGCAGGCGCATCTGCAATAAACGAGGATACTCTAAATTCATATCTAATATTACTAATGCAGATCCCTGTGGTTTCAAGAGTACTGGCTTCATTAACAAATACATTAAAAAACTGGTCAATGTCACTTGGCTTCGCTGAACCTTCATAAAGTGCTATAAGAAACGGTTTAGTGTTTCTAAGAGAACTAACTTTTCCTATTATTGGCCAAAACTGCTTATTGCTACTTCTACTGATTGGTAGCCCATCAACACCTACTGCAATTGAAATTATGTTAGTAGATACAGTGCTTCTAAAATTATCTAGCCAAGGAAACGAATCGTAATTCTGAACTTTGACAGTCTTTAAAAAGCGTTCAATTCCTAAATATATAAATTTTCCCCCACCAATGGACGAAATATCAATATTTCGAGGGGTTTGCAACAAAGTACGGGCGTCATTTGGTAATTGCTCACCCTGCAAATGTTTGTTAACAATTTTAAGTAAGTCACTAATGGCTACGTGAGTAATATTATGCTTGACAGACCACTCAACTAATTCTTGCTTTAGCGATATTTCATGATCGTCACCATCGTCACTATCGTTTTGATCAATATAATTTAAAATTTTCGGTGGTTCATCATACTCACTTAAACCTATTACATGTTGAAGGCTATCCTGATTAAGAGCTATCCTGCTGTTTTGGCTACAATTATCATTTGTAAGAGTAATATTATCTGGAAAGGCTACATTTGATTTGACAATTGAGACGGCATTAACACTAGTTTGTTGATTGCATTCTTCTCGCAATGCTTGAATTTCCTGCCTCACTTTCCGTCTCTGCGTTCTCGGCGACTGCTCCTGAAGATTTTGCATCTCGTCTTTTATCGCGTCCTCCGTATCGATCGCCGGCGGTCCTAAACCAGTCCATACAAGCTAGTTCAATGCTTCGATCAGTTTCCGTTTTAAAGTTGATATTACCCCGTACGGAATCTGTAATCAATAGTTACATTAATGACACAAAAAAACAATACAATTCCCATTTTAAATCCACTGATTATCAAATTAAATGATTTAAATTATTGAATTATCTCTATTTACCCAAGACCACCTTGTGTAGTAAAGTATCTTTAAACTGTCGCTTTCCTGACTTTCCAGTAAAGTTCACAGCCTTAGCCACTTCCTCGCCAAAAACGAACTCCAAGATTCGATAAACCGTCTCTTTCAGTTTTCCTCCTCCAAGCAATGCTAGCCGGGTTGTCTGCAAAGTGAGAAAAACAAATTGAAAACATTATTGTTAATTTGCAGCATAGCTACAATTGTGGGTGTTAGACATATGTTACCAATGATTTACGGTTTTCCTCATCCACTAGCCATCGATTTAGTTCTTCGAGTTCATTTAAATGTTTTACGGGTAGATTGTACAAATCAGCTTGAGATAATCCCGGTTCACAGGAGAGTCGATTGGTATTCCGAACAGCCAGTGAAATTTCCGCAAGTTTTTTTATGGCGACCTCCTTAAACCCTGAAATATATTAATTATAAGCATTTAATTACATAATTGCTGGTTTGCGATAAATATTGATTTTTTAAATATTTAGTGGCTAACTGTATACATACCAATAAGTTCTTTACAGTAATTTTCAACAGTAGCAATTCTTGAGTTTAAAGTTGATACTGCGGCTTCAATATTTACTAGCTTTTCTAAAATAATTCCGATGTCGGTCTCTTGAATAACTACAACATTGTTTCTTGGAAGTGATTGATGACTTGATTCGGAAGGGGTTTGCTGTGACGTGTGTCCTGGAATGTCAAAGGTCAACGTTGTCTGTAGAGGATTAGTGGTAGAAGTTTCGTCCAGAATAAAGTTTAAATTATCCAGATGATGTTCGGCGTTTGGTATAGTTGGTTGGGATTCGAACCGTGAAATCGGTAACTCGGAGTTGAAGATTGTAGAACACTGTCGATGGTTAAGGTTCGGCAAAGGCTGGTTGGGATGGGCTGTCAGTGAAGTCGTTGGAAAGGACGTTGTAGAATGACCAGTTAAGATGTGGCTGGTCGCAGTCAGAGATGAAGTTTGATTGGTAATTCCAATTGCTGCTTCTAAAAATTAATGAAAACTTTATTAAGGAGTGCCAATTGTCTTTTAAATATACTTAATTAAATAGTTTTTAAAAACATGTGGTTCGTAAGTATAAAAATCCATATTTTTACCAGAAGATTCGTTGTCGACGTTTTCAATATGCTGGTGAAGACCTAACTTTGGAATAGTGAATTCTTGTACCCTGGCTTTAGTAGTTTTCACAATAGAAGTTCTTCCAGTCAGAGACTCTTCGAAAGTTGAGTCTGTGGGAGCAGGTGGTTTCGGCAAAATCCTTTTACGCAGTCTGTACGTTCCAACATCCACTCCGGTTTCCTCGTCAGATGAGTCGAGGTTTGAAGTTTCTTCGGCAAGCAAAGCCTTCTTCCTTCCTTCAAAATACGCAACTAAACAGGAAATCATGATTTTTGATTATACAAAACAATGCTTACGTAAATTATTAAATTTGTATAAGGTGTATTTCACTTTTACTTGTTACTTACCGTTTGATTTAAGTTCCCTTATTTCATGTGTCGTCCATTCATCAGTCGGAGATTCAACATTCTTTCGAAATGACTCCAGTTTCTCTTTTGGAGGCCAGTAGCAGCTGGAACTGTTATTAAAAATCCATGACGTGGGAATGCATTCTACGTCATTAGTTTCAATAAATTCCACTACTGAATAGATGGGCTGGAAAACTTTTTTTCCAGGTTTCACTTTACTTTTACCTAACATTACAACGGTGAATGCAAGAAGGCTTCAACTTTTATTTTTAATTTTAAGTTAAACTTTCAAAACAAATTAAAAAGGTTGAAAGAACCAACGTGTGATGCGACGAACTGAGCATTGAATATTGTCCGTTGACAAAATCAAGACTGAACACGATGCCGTTGAATAGAGAGAGTTGAGAATAGAGCATTGGGAAGATGTTGGGTCGATGTTTGATTTTTAAACCTGATTTCATATCATATGATGATGCTGGACCGATGAAGTTAAATTCATGCAAGGCCAACATCAGTATTTTACGACGGGCCATTGTATATTTTTCATCGGCAACCGTTCATGACAAACTGCCAATGATGCCGACTATAAAAGAATGATGGGCCAACATTTGAGGTTGTCTGGGTGGTAATGATTTTTGAGAGTCTCCATTTGAAACCTGGCTGCCAGGATTACTGGATTTTGATTTAGCTTTCTCCTTTCTCTCCTGCTTCTCTTCAGCTGATGAGCTTTCACCAGCGTGGCCCTCCACAAATAACTCCGCCTCCTCTCCACTAGTTTTCGACTCCATATAAGAATCTTCAGGAAGTATTTCCTTGTAACTCACATCTGACGTTTCAAACTCCATTTTTATTTCAAATTAGCAGCTCACAACAATACAAAGCAAAAAATCATATACATATTGATTAAAACAACTGCCACAACTGTGATTTTTTATACTTCCGCTTATCCTTCCCAATAAGCAATTAAAGTAATTAAACAATAATATAACTGTTGAATAATGTGTTAATCTATGAATAAGGATAATTCATTGACAAATAAATAGTGGAAAATTACTATTTAAAGTACCATTATTAATCAGGTCAAGTTAACTATTCGTTTTAAAACGGAAACAACAATTGATTCAGATGCAGAAATTGTCGACCTTGGAATAATTAATAATGACTGTAGCTAACTAACAACCAATTAATTTTTATTTCCCAAAAAATTCAAAGAACACCATCCACTAAATGATTTTAAAATCAGCCTTTCGAACTTTTACTTAGTTACGTTTTAACCTTAACGTTCTCCAAAATTTTACAACCAATTTTAACCACCCAACTGGATTTTAACTTCGAAAGGTTAGAGCTCTGAATTCTCTTGAAGGTCAACTGACAAAGTGTCTAGAAAAATGAATAACTTCCGCTGAAAGGTCAAGACCAAGTTGACGACTGACGATCGATCGACTTTTAAGTGCTTTTACACTACACTGTTTACTGTTTTTAAAACGTTTTGTGCTATGTACACTTTTCTCCTAAAACAGTCAATAAGCAAGGAAGACAGAAGAAGAACAGGAAAAAAAGCTTTTTTTTCTCCGAAAGTTGCGGCGGGCGTAAAAAAAGTAGGAAAAAATTCTCCGCTCGTTTCAATCAGCAGAGAAGAGCGCAAAAAATGCAAATATTTTGTTTGTATTTTTTTTTGCTAGGCACAAGCACAGATCTAGTCAGTCACACTAGCTGTAAAAGAGAAGGGAAGTGCATACGAAGAGAGAAAAGAAAAAAAGAGAGAGAAAGATAACGCGCTACCGCTGCTGTTGACCGGTTTTCCTTCCATTCTCCCAGCATCACATATCTTTCTCTCTTTTTTTCTCTTCTCTCTTCGTATGTAAATACTTCCCTTCTCTTTTACAGCTAGCGTGACTAGATCTGTGCTTGTGCCTTGCAAAAAAATAGAAAAAAAAAATATTTGCATTTTTTTGCGTTGCGTTGCTTGTTGTTGTTGTTGCTTACACACACATCCAGCTATATTTTCCCGTAAAAGCACAACGACAATCAAAACACACTCTTCTCTGCAGACCTTCTTTAGTTTGAAAAAGCAGGAGCGGGAGGAGAATTTTTTCCTATTTTTTCTACTTTTTCAACGCACACCACAACTTCCTGAGAGAAAGAAGTAAAAGTTTTTTCCTGTTTTTCTTGTTCTACTTCCTGGTTGACTGTTTTTAAGAGAAAAGTGTACTTAACACAAAACGTTTTGAAGTAAACTGTGTACTGTGTAGTGTAAAAGCACTTAAAAGTCGATTGATCGTCTGTCGTCAACTTGGTCCTGACCTTTCAGCGGAAATCATTAATTTTTCTCTAGATTTTTTGTCAGTTGTCGTTCAAGAGAATTCAGAGCTCTAACCTTTCGAAGTTAAAATCCAGTTGGGGGTCAAAATTGGTTGTAAAATTTTGGAGAAAGTTACAGTTAAAACGACATAGTAAAGTCAAAGTTCGAAAACTTGATTTTAAAAACATTTAGTGGATAGTGTTCTTTGATTTTTTTTGGGAAATAAAAAATTAATTAGTTGTTAGTTAGCTACAGTCATTATTAAGGATACCAAGGTCGTCAATTTCTGGATCTGGATCACTCATTGTTCCCGTTTTTAAACGAATAGCTTACTTGACCCGATTAATAATAGTTGTACTTTAAATAGTCATTGTCCACTATTAATTTAATATTTCTTGATCATTGACTTGAGTTGTGAGTGCATTCACCATTACCATGAAGTTATTTCTGACTGAAAACGAGAGCATTCTTCTGGAAAGAGAAAGGAGGACCCCTTCCTCCGTTCTATCCCCCAATCGGGTTCAATTTAATTCTCAATTTCCTATGTCCTATCGTTGTGACGGATGGTGTTGCAGTGTCGGTGGAAATGAGAGCGAGAAACGGTTGTGCAGTGATTTGCGTCGAATGTACGAAGCACTCCAGGACTCGACGTCGACGAGGCGTGAAGATTGTCCCATGTATTATGTAGAAACGGACTCAGAGGAAGACAGTAGCCCTGGATCAAGCACGACGTCAGTTACAAATAGTTCTTCAGTTGTCCGTTTAAAAGTCATTAACTTTATATTTTTATATTAAAATGCAAAAAATCTGTCTCATAATTATTATGATTGTTTCAGGCCCGCACCTATGATGACAGTTACCGTTTCCCCCGGCAACGATAAAGTCAGATCCTTGCGTCTTCAGCTATCCGACAAAAACTCCTTTTTGAAAGATGTGAGCACCTTGGTTGGAGGCTTATTTTTTACTTTTCAAAATCATTTATATTATAATATATAGTCATACATATTTTGCTATCTTCTAGATATGGATATTTTTAATTCCTCCATAACAACTTGTGAAAATATGTCAGTGAAAGTTCCAATAAGATACAAAATTCTTGAATTGAGTTTGTTGACTCGGCTTTTAAACTGACGGTTGAAGTTTTGATAAATCACCAATCGGATAATCTTCAACAATCGGAACTGAAGGAAGGGCAGATCGTTATGCGCAAGATGCTTCATGAGGAGCTTCTTTCTGACGTCGTTATCATTCCGAGCAACGGCATCCCAGTGAAATGCCACAAAGCGGTTCTCTCCGCTTGCAGCCCAGTGTTCAAAACCATGTTCAGAACAGACACGGTCGAGTCCAATACCCACGAAATTGAAATGCGAGACATAACTGAGAATGACGTCAGATCCATGTTGCTTTACATTTATTATCAAAATATGGATGGCCCAAACAATGATTCTGGAGTTGCCTTAGAGCTTTTAAGTGCCGCCCACAAGTATGTCATTGCAAATTTGGAAGTTGCGATGACAAATATGTTGCTGTCGAAGCCTGATGAGTGGTTTGATTTGGATGTGGCCGTTAAG
>JAQFYG010003167.1:0-13038 GCA_034694325.1 Entomobrya corticalis | reverse complement strand
AAAACGATGGATTTAGTTATTTTGCATTCAAAGCCCATCATGCCCTCATGGATGGTTACTCCTTTGTTCATTTATTGGACAAGTTGACAGGTGTCACTTCCCCTGGAGAATGGTCTAGATCTGAATCTCCACCAAATAATAACAATCGAGTAATAAAACTAGAAGAAGACACCGTAGATGATGGTTCAAAAGAAAACGGGAAAACTTTTTGGGCCGAGTTAAAAATTCTGTTTTCACTTCCTGAAGTAGTGGCGTCCTTTACAATGCCAAATGTTTCATTAAAGGACACCAGAAAATTTCCTGATTCGAAACTACTTTCAAACTTTGAAATGTTGCCAATGGCTTGTGGAACAAGTGCGTTGGAACCGGTGCGAGAAATTCGAAGAAAACTTGGTGTTCACTTCCCAGCTATTATATACGGTCTTCAAGGAGGTGTTATCCGAGAAGCGTTATTAGATGGCTGTGCAAACAGTTGTTCAATTTTGGAGGAAAGTTTGCCGGAAAATATTTTAATAAGTACTTCGCTGCCAGTTTTGGGGGTGGAGCATCCAAAGAATAAGTTGACCAATCACTGGAGTGGAGGGTATATCAAGGTGCCAATTAAAATTAGCTCTGCTAAAGAGCGTGTGCTTAAGGCCAACCAGAGCTTACAGTTGATGATGAGAAATGAAGGGACCTATATTATTTGGAAGCACCTGGCATTTATGCTTTGGTTAATACCTTCTTGGGTTCATAGTCTTTTGGATAAGTGTCAGGGCCTAAAAATTTTGAAATACAGAAGCAGCATTTCCTGTATTCCGCAGTCCTGCAATGTTCAGTACAATTTGATGGGCTTACCTGTACAAAATATTTATCATGCGCCTTTAATGAAGGACGGCTTCTTAACAGCAGGTTGGTTGTTTGTTTCTATAGTAGTAACCTGAAAAATAAATATTTTATTGAATCGTAAAAACGTGACACTTTTTCAAAAACTTGTTTTTTGAATTTTTAAAATTGTATTTTTAGTTTTGCTGGGGTGCTCATCTTCTCATCATGAACAAGTTGACTTTAGTCTTTTTGGACATCCCAACTGGTTTCCTGATCAAGATAAGATGAATAAAACGATGAGCTGCTATTTGAGAAAAGAACTGGAAATGTTGGCGACAGAATGTGATATTGATCCGGGAAGGTTGCAGTGGCAGGTTTCTGTGTGACGTCAAGTCTTTTACTATACTAATTACTAATTAATCAAAGATTGTTAGTATTAGTTAATAGTTATACCTTGTCTTTTATATTTATTTATTTACTGAGAATGTTTTGTACTGATTCTTATCCTTGTGCTAAAATAAATTATTAATATTTTTATGCTAACTGTATGGAAAAATTTGCAAAAACATTAAAAAAGCTCAAAAACGTACATAACGGTTTTGTTTACCGATTCAGGATTGACCTTAAATATATGTAACGTATGTGTATTCACAAAAAAAGAATACATGCTCATGCTATGAATCTGTAATTGATTACTTAATTAGTAGCCTAATTAATTTATTTGTATAGCAACAAAGAGTAAATATTCGCCTCCCTCATCCGAATGTTAGGGTCAGGGTCAATGTAATAAGTAACAAAAGATTACATGGAAAGCTTCGTCATTGATGTGGTTTCACATTAAATCACTTACTTTTACATATAGTTCGTTCCTTTTCATGTTCATATAGTGTATTGGCTTGTATAATGTTTCTTTTGTCATCTCGGAATTTAGAATGTTTCGTATGAAATTATTTAAATGTCAAATATGATATAAGCTGAGAGACATTATTATGTATTTTTATAATAAATACATATATTTAGAAAGAAGCTAATTAACTGAATTAAAAAAAGGATATTGATATTTTGATTTCTCATGAATTGACAAATGTTGAAGGAGGTTTTATGCATAATATTATTCAGTACGAAGTATTTATAATCTGCTGTTATTCTCTGCTGTCAGCATTACAGTTATAAATATCCACATCAATTTAGTGGTTTCCAACAGTCATACATTCGACTCGAACAAGCACAGTTAGTGGTACAGTTTCCCAGTTTTTTAAAGTACAATCTCCGCCATTATTGCGGAGATAAAGAATAAATACAACAATCAAAATAATTGGAACAAAGATAACTAAATAGAAAAAAGTTTAATACGTCTTTCGTGTTCAGATTTAGTTTTTGTTCTAAATTCTATTCTCAACAATCTAGTCAGTCATTATGGTGCTTTCGTGTGAATTCTCAGCACATATTTTCTCATCAGTTGTGATGGTATTTATTCTCTATTCGACAGTACCTGGAGGTATGATAAAATACTAATATTTCATACAGTTAAATATATAAAGCACAAACCGTTTACAAAATACACAGCAGCCAACTGTTACAATATCTACATGGAAATAGCCACAATAATATTTCTTTGTCTTATAATTATCGGCATAGTAACGTCTTCCTGCCCACACGGTCAGATCTCTCCAGACCCCTCCAACTGTGCCAACTACCTCCAATGCAATCACGACGAAGAGCTGGTAAGACCCTGTCCTCAAGGTCTCTACTTCAATCCTTCATCTTCCAATTGCGATTGGCCAGCCAATGTCAACTGCGGCAGTGGGAGTGGGGGCGGAGACTCTGTTTCCGCAGAGAGTTCTGAACATACCACTACCTTATTGCCTATTACAAGTCCCAGCTCTTCACCAGGACCGGACTGTACAGACAAGCCTTCACCTTCATCCACTTCACCTCCAATTTCGACAACAACGACAAGGGCACCTTCAACCACCACCTTAGCATCAACAATGCCTCCTCCAACACCACCCAGTATTCTACCACCGTCATCGCCATCTCGTATTCTCTTCGCCCCATATTTTGACGTAAATATGAACGGCCCCACTCTACCTCAAGTGTATTCAAAAACAGGTCAAAAATATTTTACTTTAGCCTTTGCCCTCGGAAGTTCTGAAGGATGCAAACCGAAATGGGGCGGAACAAACGAAATTGACGATCCCAGCATATTGCAAGGCATCCGACAAATACAGGCAGTCGGGGGACAATTTATTGTTGCAACGGGAGGGGCTATGGGCCCTTACTTTGAACAACTTTGTTCAACAGTCAATGACCTAGCAAATGCTTATAAAACCGTACTAGACGCTGTCGGAACAAATCACGTGGACGTGGACATTGAAGCGACCGTAGATGCTGACAAGATGAATAAGGCCCTTGCACAGGTGCAGAAGGAACGACCAAATACAACTGTAAGTTATACTTTGATGGTTCAAGCAGAGGACTATGGACTCACTCCAGCTCTGGGAGTCGATATATTAAAAAATGCGAAAGCCAATGGTGTTCAAGTGACAATAGTAAATCCGATGACAATGGAATTCGGAGGTCCCAGTGCTGATTTTGGAGACAGTGTTATCGGAGCAGCCAAATCTGTACTTCAGCAAATGAAGCAAATTTGGCCAGAAAAGTCGATGGAGGAATTGCAAAAGCTTTTGGGCGTGACACCAATGCTGGGTAGAAACTATAATGGGAAAATATTTACACAAGATCATGCAAGAAAATTGGTTCAATGGGCGAATGATAATCATATCGGGTTACTAGCATTTTGGTCAGTAGGCAGGGATAATGGGAATTGTGCTGGAGGCAGTATTAGCCCAAGTTGTAGTAGCATTGCTCAAACTGAATATGAATTTACTAAAATATTTCAAGGGTTTCGAGGATAAAATTGTGATAATTTATTGATATTTATTATTCATTTCTTTTTCATTAAATTTTAAATCAAAGTTCAAAATGATTGACACTTTTAATCCCTCCAGTTTTTCCATCTTTTACCATTCGTTGATATCGATTTGTCCTCATTAAAACGTGACCACATCTTCCAACAATTTGGTAAAGTTCCACTTTTTCATATGGGGCAACATAAAACTTTTGTGGTGACTCTGTTGCGTCTTCTGTTTCCGGTTTGCTAATGACATCCCAATGATACATCATAACATCGCCCTGTTTCTGTCTGCCTGTCAAGTAACTTTTGATTCTGGCAGCAAGCATTGTTTTCAACTTGGGGTCCTCAATATCCTTGCCAATACTGGAGTAAAAGTCGACCAACTCTTGATTTTCGTTGTCAAGGGATACACCAATTTGTGCATCAAAATCGCAACGACGATCTAAATCTGTTAGGGAATTATCGCATTCTCTGACAAGCACTCGATCTTCTTTGGGCACGCATTGGTCTATAGGAACGTCACAGCATTTCATCTTGAGGTTGTTCAAACCAGTATTGTCGTATGTACCATTAGGGACTACAAAGAACAATAATTAAAATATAAAACCACAACAAACATTTTAAAGTTGAAAATAAATGAATTTGTACATACGTTGCACAAACGGGTGCATTTGAGCTTGCATTCCACAGAGAGCCTGTCCTTTGCCGCAATACCTGAAAATGATTATCAATTTTCAGGGATACATTTAAAATAGTTTATCTTTTAAAATATGCAGTTAACTTACTGTGGAGTTGTCCATGTGCCTCTACCTTCTTCTCCATCGTATTTCCTATAAGCAGGAGGTGAACATGCGCACAGACCTGCATTATAATCAGAATGGTTAAAAATCTATGATTAAAACCATCATATATTTTGTATGTTCATACCTTGCACATTATCTGTTGCAATCTCATCTTTCCCGCCTCCCAACCTTTTCACCGAATTCAATCTAAATCCTACCATGGCACCTTTACACATTTCGAATTCTGCGGTGTCATTAACATGAGGAAGGCCTCGTGCATGGCTCTGAATGGGTCGGCTAATTCCACCTCCCCCCGGAGCTTGACACTTAAATTGTATTGAAACGATTCCTGCATGATCATCTGGATATCCTTCCTGGACTGCGATTTCTCTCCTTGTATATATTCCAGAGGCAAACGTACCCCGAGGACATGTGAAAGGTTGATACCAAGTCCCCCAACCGGTCAAAAAGGGATTCTGGATAAGATTTCCATCAGATCTTGTTTCTACAGGAGTGGAGGCGGGATTTTCATGTTCAGGACACTCAGACTTGGCAGGACCTTTCCTTACATGGGGTCCTGCATCAAGTTCTGCCCAGCATTTTGCCTGATCTGCGGGCATACATTCTCTGGATTTGTCATCGAACATTAGTCCTCCGTTGCATGTCTTCACCTCTTTCTTGCCATTAGTACAAATGATGTAGGTTTCACATGATCCGTTAGTGTTCGGAAACAAACCACACCAATACTTATCGCAATCAATATCCCATTCGAACTCTTCAAGTTTTGGAGGACGTGGAGGCCTTTGTGTTGTTGTTGGTTTTGGAGTAGTTGTCGTTGTGGTTGGGGGTGGTATGTAGATACCTGGAGGGCCAGGAGGGCCTGGTGGAGGAAAGCAGTCATCAGGCGCTTTATAAAACTTGTCACAGGCGGTTTCCTTGGGATTGAAGTATAATTGGTAATCGTTGTGGTTTGGACATTGCGACTGGAAAGGGGCTTTTCCTTTGATACAATAGTAAAATTTTTTGCAATCTTTCGTATCTCGCATGCGGCCTACTTCTCCATCTGGAACCCAGTTGCAGTCCGGTTTTTCTGGTGTTGATTGAACTAGTTGACCTAGGCTTAAAACTATAAAAAATAGTAGACACTGATTTATGATCATTTTGAAATTATTAAATTTGTCCAGTTAACTAGATATGCAAATAGTTTGGGAGATGATGCTGGCACAAATTCAAAATTATTTCTGCATAAGACATGCATACAATTGTTAAGATTTTTATCCTTGAAAATTTTCCTGTGAATGTTTTAAAGCAAATATTTGCGATTTTGAGGTTTTGTTCATGCGAATGTGATCACGGATCTTGATTCAGGTGTTTTAGAAAATCAAATAATATTCAATTTGTCAATCCGTTAGTTAAAACTGATCGTGACGTAAATATGTATACGTTTGTTCAACGTGCTAAAAACGTAAGAAATGTGAGAAATAATCATGAATTAGCTTAGCTGCCAGTTTTATTGATTTACGATTAGCTTAACTGTCTTTAATTTTCAGAGAGATATCCTGTAGCAGTGAAATATATTATTACACAAATCAAAGTCCGGTATATATTTACAAGTATTAATTTTGATATATTATTGACAAACTATAGTATTTGCTTGCTAAAATTACCCCCGAACGGCTTAGTTTTAATGAATAAATTAATAATTTTAGTTGTACAGTGAGAAAGCATAATTCTTTCCTAAATTTCAAAATAGTTGGTTTCTTTAATGCGGTTGGATTTCCCATCCTTTATAACTCTCTTGTATCGATTTGTACGAAGAAACAAGTGGCCACATCTTCCAACGATTTGATAGAGTTCTAGCTTTTCAAACGGATGTACGTACAACATTTTTGGTGTCTCTTTCGCAATTTCCATCTCTTTTGACGTTATCTCATCCCAATCATGCAACAGCTTGTCCCCATTCTTAAGCTTGGCTAATAATTCTTTTTCTATTTTGCTTGAAACATTCCTTGCAATTTCATCAATGGTGTAGCCAATGCTTGCATAAAAGTCAATCAACTTTTGATTGCTATTAAAATCGATAGATAATCCAATCTCAGCATAAAAGTCACAACGCAGATTCAAATCACTTTTCGAATTATCGCAGTTTCTGATGTGAACCAGATCTTCTTTGGGTTTGCAATTTTCAAAAGGATTTGGAACATCGCAACACTTTACCCTGATGTTATTTAATCCAGTATTGTCGTATGTGCCAACAGCATCTAATCAAAATCAGTCGAGAATGAAAATGCAAAGATTACTGAAAGCATACATAAAATTTATTTCTTCTCAAACAATTGAAAGTTCTAATTTACTTTCTCTGAAGTCATGCATTTGAGTTTGCATTCCACAAATTGCTTGCCCTTTTTTGCAGTACCTAAAAAATTGTAATTTTCTGAGTTATTCAAAACAAAACAACAATTGTTTATAATTATAATCCGTAAACAATTACAACTTTCTTACTGTGGAGCTGTCCATACTCCTCTGTTTCCATTTTGTGGAGCGAATTTGGCTTCTTCGTACGGCTTATATACGGGAGCTGAGCATGAACACAATCCTAAAAGTCGCCAAAATGCATATTTCAATATTTTGGATTACTTAAATTTAACAAAGTGTTGAAAACATTTGACGTCTATATACCTTGAACATTATCTGTTGCCAGCTCATCTCGCCCCCATCCCCCTTGTTTCACTGAATTCAATCTTATTCCGACCACAGCACCTTTGCACATATAGTAAAACGGCCACCCATCACGGGAAAGGCCAGGTGCCAAACTTTCAATATTGTATTTAGTCTCATTTCCACCGGGAGTTTGACAAATAAACGATAATGAAACAATTCCAGAATGATCATTTCTAGGTCCTCGTACCAGTAGTCTTCTCCAAGCATATATTCCAGTTGCATAGGTTCCTTTGGGGCATTCTACCCATTTTTGCCAATTGCCCCAATTCGTTACCCCAGCATTTTGCAGAATAACCCCGTCTTTTCTGGTTTCTATGACATTAGATGCACGGTTTCCATGGAACGGACAATTTTTCTGAGCTTTTCTAACATGAGGTCCAGCATTTAACTCCTTCCAACAATTTGCCTGGTTTTCTGGACGACATTCTCTAGTTTTTACGTCAAATTTTAGGTTTCCATGGCAACTTTTTATTTGTTTCTGTCCATTTGCGCAAATAATATAAGTGTCACACGAGCCATTAGTGTTGGGAAACAAACCACATAATTTGCAGTCGATGTTAAAACCAGATTTTTCATCAAGTTTTGGGGGACGTGGGGCTCTAGAGGTCGTTGTTGGAGTTGACGTAGTACTTATCCTACTTACAAGTATACCGTTACCAACACCAGAAGCCGAATCACGGCTAAAGCAATCCTTCGGAGCTTTCCATTTTTGGACGCAGTGGTTTGACTTGGGCTCAAAATACAAATCATAGTTTCTGCTGTTCGGGCATCCGGCACTTAAAGGCGTTTTACCTTTGACACAATAGTAAAATTTTGAACAGTCCGACAAATCCCTCATGAGGATCACTTCCCTCTCCGGAACCCAATCACAATTCGGTTTTTCTGGTCGTGATTCCACCAAATGTAATGTGCCCAGAATTACGAAGATTAGACTAATTGATTGCTTTATAATCATATTTCAAAAAATTAAAGTATAAAATATTTTAACAAGTGATGATAATCAAAAGGACAATGATTCCAGTAGTACAAAATTATTTCTGAATATTGGAACAAGCCGTTCCAACAATAATAAAGCAGATCTAGGTATTTCATTTTTATCCTTGAAACTATTTCGATATATTCTAAGTAAATGTTTGAATTTTTGGTAATTTGGTCATGGGTGCTATTTCAGCTGCTATTTACCAAAATTCATGCAGAGTAAGCGACTGGAAAATTAAGTTTGATAGACGAAACATTTTGATTCTTTTTGATCATATAAATCTATTATTACAACGGAATATAATATACAATTATGATAGAAATGAATTGTAAATGATCTAGTTTTGTTCGGTTCCATTCCAATATTGCATTACTAACATATTATACCTATAAACTAATGCGAATCAGTCCGGTGTCTGGTGTTTATTAAATGCTACATAAGCATATATACGACAAAATTGGCACGAGATCATTTTCATATCAAAGCAAAAATTCATAAGAGCTATTTGTCCTGGCGTTAATTTCCTTTCAACTTCATGGATTTTTCTGTTTCCTATAAGTATTATGTTATACGTGAATTTGCATGTTTTAATGAACAGGCAGTGGGAATATGTGATCTAATCAATAAAATAAAATACCATTTTGATAAAATATCCAAACAGTATTTATAATTTCAT
This sequence comes from Entomobrya corticalis, assembly GCA_034694325.1. NCBI lineage: Eukaryota > Metazoa > Arthropoda > Collembola > Entomobryomorpha > Entomobryidae > Entomobrya > Entomobrya corticalis. The sequence goes on along the minus strand of JAQFYG010003167.1, from coordinate 4,156 downwards.
AAAAACATGAACTCAAGAACAATATTTCATGATTTTACTTTCAAAATAATTAAAAATATCTTTGTTTCCTTCTTTAAGGACATGTTATTATTAACTATTTTCTAAATTTTAAAAAAGTTTGCTTTTCTAATACTTCTAGGTATCTTTTATAACCTTTTTGTATCGATTTGTGCGAATAAACAACTGCCCACGAACGCATCCCTGAAAACCAACAAAAACCATGATGATTATTTTGGAGCTGGAGCTATTTTATTTATTTTGGACATTTGATTATGATTTGCACATTAATCTGCACCCAATCTATACCGTTACACTTTCATCATTCTTCCCGAAAAAAGAGTCGCCTATCGATTCCACAGATTTTTATCTTATTCCCCCAAAGTTCCTTGACACATATAGGACATTCCCCTTGGCTCCCATCTATTAGACTTTCAATATTGTATTCAGTCTCATTCCCCCCCCCCCCCGGAGCCTGACAAATAAATGATAGCGATAGGGATACTATTAAATTAAAGCGATAAGATCTTTTCAGCAATGTAAAATTATTCTTGATTATAATAAGAAGATGACTCGCTTCAAAAATCGTATGTTCATCCTTGAAATTTTATTTCGTGATTTAGAGCTGTGGTGTCCGTTGCGAAAATCACTGACAAATATCAAACATATTGGTTTTATTTGCTCAGTTTTACATGATTTATTTTTCCAAAATTTGAATTGCCATGCGCACAAAATGGTTTCTGCTTGACCGGTTGACGGTTACACAAATGATTTTGTTTCGTATGTATTTCAATGAATAAGGAATTATTGGTGGATATGCACATTCAACAGTAATTGAGAAAAAAATCGACCAACGTATTTGCAAGTAGCAAATCATTCATTTCATAAAAACAATTATTGATTTTATTTTTTTAATAATTCAAGATTTACACTTATGCATTGTCTGTTTCAAATTTCAAAAAACCTCTTTTCCTTCACTCTTCCAGTTCTTCCATCCGTTACAGTCCTCTGGTACCTATTTGTTCTCACCAAAAAGTGATCACATCTTCCAACAACTTGATGAAGTTCCAACTTTTCATATTCCTTGACATACAACGTTTTCTTAGTCACCTTCATATCGACCATTACAGAAGGTGGAATATCATCCCACTCATACATCAATTTAGCTCCATTCGCCATCTGCTCTTTCAGTTTCTCTTTAATTTGACTTGACAAATTTTGCTTATAATCATTAAAAGTGTAGCCAACACTGGAATAAAAGTCGACCAACTTTCGATTAGTATCATATTCCATTGCTAGGCCAACCTCAGCTTCAAAATCGCATCGGAGTCCAGCTCCACCTGTGGAATCATCACAGTCTCTGATGTGCACTAGCTCCTCTTTCGGAACGCAATTCTCCAAAGGATCCGGTACATCGCAACATTTGACCTTGATGTTATTCATGCCAGTGTTGTCGAACTTTCCGACCTGATCTAAATCCAAGTTATAGAACAATAGAATAAAATAAAAACCACAAAATTTACTCAACACAAATGGTTTATAAATGGCTTTTGTCGAAACTTACATTCTATGTAATCCACCATTTGAGTTTGCATTCCACAAAGGGCTTGGTACCTTTTGCAGTACCTGAAAATAATAATTTTTAATTTTCATTCAAAGACCAAATGAACGAATAAAAAAATTTAAAAGCATTTTTTTCGTACTGTGGAGCAGTCCACGTTCCTCTATTTCCATTCTGTGGAGCATATTTAATCTCCTCATATGGTTTATAAATAGGTCCAGAACATGAGCACATCCCTTGAATATTATCTGTTGCAAGATTATCTCTTCCCCACTGACCATTACTGGCTGAATTCAGCCTGATCCCTACAACAGCCCCTTTGCACATGTAATAAAAGGGCCAACCGTCATGAGGAAGTCCAGGTGCCAAACTTTCTATAAAGTTTTGTGTCTCATTTCCCCCCGGAGTTTGGCAAAGAAATGAGACGGAAACGATTCCAGCGTGATCCATGTCCCTATTCCATCCCTGGATGAGTAGTCTTCTCCAAGCATACATTCCAGTTGCGTACATTCCTGGAGGGCATTCCACCCAAGGTTGCCAATTACCCCAATTTGTTACTATAGGGTTTTGTAGGATAACCCCATCAAGTCTAGTTTCAATTGGTCTGGCTGCAGCATTTCCATGGAAGGGGCAATCCTCCTGACCTTTGATTCGAATATGGGGCTCTGCAATGGGTTCTTCCCAGCATTTTGCTTCTTTTGCTGGCTGACATTCCATTGTATTTATGTCAAACATCTGACCTGCGTGGCATTTCTTAATGACCTTTTCTCCATTGTTACAAACAGCGTAGGTGCCACAGGGGCCGTAGGTGTTCGGAAATATTCCACATTGTTTTCGCTTACAGTCGATTTCAAAACCTGGAGGGTCGTCGAGAACTGGAGGACGTGGTGCTCTGGTTGTTGTTGTTGGCACTGTAGTTGTAGGTTCTGTGGTGGTTGGGGGCTCGAAACAGCTTTTAGGGGCCTTTTCCTTGAAATCGCAGTGACCTGAGGTAGGCTCGAAATATAATTGGACTCCTTGGTAATTTGGGCAAGATGCTTGTACCGGTTCACGATATTTTTCGCAGTAATAGAATTTCGTGCAATCATACGTGTCTCGCATACGGGGTACTTTGTCGTATTCAACATCTTCACAGTTATCTTTTTCTGGCGTTGATTGAACTAATTGGCATAGAATTGCCAAAACTGGTACAAACGCCAGTTGCTTTTCTAAAATCATTTTAAGATAGAAATACAATTGACAATTGGATAGAAAAAATCAGATATGGAGATCAGAAAATGATGATGCTATCAGCAATGCAAAATCATCTCTGCATATGCGGTAATCAAATTTGTTCACATTTTTATCCTTGAAAATTTTGTGTGGAAAGTAAATATTTGAGGTTTGGTAATTTTGAAAATTTGCTTACGATACACTCACGGATCTTGTTTCAGCTGTGATTTGTTAAAATATCTTCTGGAGTATCAAATGTAAAAACGAAAGGGTTAAACTGAATCTATCAATTATTAAAATTATTGCGAGTTTATGTAATAATGAATGATGCATAATCTGATTTATGTTCTGTTGGTTTTAGTATGAATGTATCCCAGCAGGTTATATCGTCGAGATTTATGATATGGTTTTTTCAGCTAAATATATCACTATAAGATCAACCATAATAAACTTAATAAACAAGCAATCAAATCATTGAAGATATTGGATTCAAATTAGGTAAAATCTGAGTCCAGAACGATTCTAGAATAAAAGACATCCAAACTCTAAAATGATTTTTTAACAGCTACTTTCCAACATGATTACATCACTCACTCAGATATATGTACGTAACTTATTGAACAGTGTTTACATAGGTGTTACATTTTTGAAATGCTCATTCGTCATCATCATCGTCAATGAATTAATTCAATACAATCGTTAAATCCGTAAGCAATCGGTTAGGTATTTGTATTTTGTCTCTAAAAAGTTCAAATTTCTGCATTGTAGCTGAGTTTAATTATTTTATTAAGGATAATTCCAAAATCAAACCATGTTTGCGAAGATTTGATCATAAGCGAACTTTTGCGTCATCTGCTTCTCAATGAGAATCCTGACAATTGGAAAGGCGGCGGAAGGAAAATTGCTTTCGACAAAGTATCCAGTTAGTTAACAAGGAACGAATTTACATTTGGGGCAATACGAGATTCTAAAGAAAAAATCATTTTGAAATCGGCATACTCACATTAGTCACATTACAATGAATCTCACTCAAACACAGTGGATGCTCGTTCAACTTGAAACGGACAAGAAAGGGACAGGTGAAATATGTCCGTTATATGTTCGGACACATCCGCTATAATATGTATAACAGATATGTCAACATGTCCGCACCAGTTCCAGGTGCATGATGGTGTGATGGTGATGATAATGTTTTAGAAAGAATTGGAACGAGTTCGGGATAGCACAATTTTTTGCTTTTTTTGGATTTAATTAATGAACTTTATTAACTGCACATTTTCAACATTACAGATGTAAAGGTTACCATGGAAATTTTTTTTATTTTGTCTATAAATTTGTAAATTGATCGAATTTCGAAAAAACAAAAAAGTCTCCCCCAGATAAATT
>JAQFYG010003166.1:0-13039 GCA_034694325.1 Entomobrya corticalis | reverse complement strand
GATGATGAACAAGAGCTTAAATTGTCCAGGCATTTGTTTGTAGCAGATTTCAAAGGATTTGCGTCCGTTGGAGATAAGCCCAGTCCAACAAATGCTGATAAAGCCGCTATGTTAATGGGCTTCGAAGCTTGCGGTTGACCTTGTTGACCTCCAACTAGTCCAGGAGGCTTTGGTGCTGATGTTGGCCCCAAGGAAAATAGAGGATTTTTAACTGTCATCGTGAACGGATTTTCTATTTTACCGTTGTTAATATCCTGGTTTAAGTCTACAACTGCTGCTTTCTGACTAAGTTTCGCTATCGCCATCAAAGGATTATCGAATTCCGATTTTTGACGCTCGAAAGCACTTTCACAGTCACCAAAATTCAAAATATTGTTGATATCTTCATCCTTCAGTTTCTTGATGTGATCTGACGCTATTGACGCTAACAGTGAGATGGGGGAGGACGGACTATCCGGAGCACTGGCCAAACCTACGTCACTTGATGTTGTAGATGGGGTTGACGTAGATGTGGAAGTGGAGGGTGATGCAAATATTGGGATGGAAGACTTAACCAAACTACCCGTTGTTGCTAGATTATTTTTCTCTACTGCTAGTAACCCGTTCTTACTTAGAATGCCGTTTAAACTTGTAAAATTATTATTAACTAATAAATTGTTATGATCTTACCTTAGCAAGTTTAGAAACGAGAGATGATAGCAGGGTGAAAGATCAAGGGCAGACATCGAATAAAAGATGGTAGAGGGGAGCGGGCAAGAATTACAACAGAAAAATAACCAGTTAGATGACAATTTTTCGTTAGGCAATAATATTTAGAAATACTTTAATTTTTGTCTTCACCAAACTTGATACCTTTAGCGGGTTCCTTGGGCTTTATGGGCTGCGGTTTCACAATAGCTGGCGGTGCTGGTTGGGACTTCAGCTTCTTCGGATGGTCTAATGAAAAATGACACTCAATTAAATTCAAATATTATCGCCACCAAAATTAGTTTCAAACTAAAGACTAAAATGTACATTTACGTGTTAATGTCGTAGGATCGATATTAACCCCTTTAAGAAGACTATCCAGAGCTTTTTCTCGATTAAACTTTGAGTGGAGGATGTGGGATATGATGACATTGTGAGGGAAGGAGTCACCCACCACGTCGTGAATTTCATCAACACATGACTTCAGTAGAATTTCCTCCTCAGGTACTAAGTCTGCTAGGGCTTCATCCACTGCTGAATCAATTGTTAGTGAGTCGAGTCTTTGACGAGTGCGCTCGACGTGGGTTTCACCATCGTCTTCAGGTTCCTCTTTGATGTTTTCCTCGGGGGAAAAGAACTGCGACATCTGGGTTCCTCTGGAACGATCATAGAGATATTCGGACACTGGAAGAAGAAAAATCCATTTGTTTGATTGGCAATTAAAACAAAAATCAAGATAAAGTTCGAGATTAATGAAGGTGAAAGTGACAGAAACAAAGGTCAATATTACGAAGAGCAGCTTACCACTAGGACTGACGCCGTACTCATCCTCCACTGAATGTCCATATACATCGTCGTAACCCTCGTAATCTACGTAATTTTGAACGCAATAAGAATAATTAGCTCACAGCACAGTACCAACAAAATCCAGAAATTGATTTAATAATTAACTCTCAGACTCTTAATGAGGTAATTGATGTTGATTGAAGCTTACCTTCATCGTAGTTCATAGTTCTCACGTTCCTGTGTCGAGACATCTTTGGGCCTTTCCTTTAATCGATTAAAGACTACTTCTTAAACCTTACTAAATGCAGATTGCTGCCGTATTTAAATGCTTTCTGGTCCTTCCTTTAGTGATGAGTTGAAAGAGTTCCTACTCGATGGAAAATAAAAGAAAGAAGCTTAATTTTTGCTTGTAGCTACTAGAATTAATAATTTTCAATTTGCACAAACCCTACCTACAAACTAAACCCACACAATTAGTGACAGGATTACAAAAATTGCTGGTTAGAATTAAATTAACCAACAACCAACGATTTTAAATGCGTTTAATTAAAGCAAATGTCCTATAAACCAATCGACTATTCAGTATTCTGTGTCTTACTTTTTGAACCCCTCACAAATGACAATCTAATCTGCCAAATTAGTGTAAACGAAAAATTTTAAATGCACAAAAGATTTTATTGGTGATTTTTTAAACTTGTAAACTAGAAAATAGCTCAAGAAGCTGACCATTTGGCCGTTGGGAGGGAGTAGACCCTATCATCAATCAACAGTAAAAATATTACAGTTAAATTATCCATTTCCACTGGCCGTGGCCACTCAACAGATGACAGCTGTTTTTCTGATGTAGTGAAACCAGTGAAAGCCAAGTGCATAAAGTCATATCGTATTCTTATCACTTGTCACAAATAATTTTTTTTTTACAAAACAGGAAATCGTTTGCCGCTGATTTACATAATTTTAACTTTACATTACGAATGTACGAAAGTTAAATATTTTTAATTGAAACAGAAAGGAAGTATGAACAATTTGATTACCTTCTCATTAAACTGCATGTGTGTATCTTGCCCACGCTAATTTTCCAGATGATAATAAACACAGCGAATTAGAAATCAGACAATTAATTTGAACTTCAAGCAAGACAATTTAAATGAGTCTGGCTAATATTGAATCTATGATTTGAGTTTCAATATTAGGTAATTGGTAATTATGAATTTACTAAACTTTCTATTTTATTTAGAAAATTACAAAATTGGAAGTAAATAGTTGTGTTTTGTTGCTGACTGGCAAGTGTGAAAACGAACATACGACGACAGTAAATATCGTGAATAAGATAAGAATTTTTTTTTTTCATTTAGTATAACACGTACGTAGACAGTATAGTAAGTAGTATGCATGTGTGTGCAGCAAACAAAAGAAAAGAGGTGTAAAAAATGGATACAAGTTTTTAGAGATGAGGATTTTGGAGAACGGATGATGATGGGGTAACGCGAGACGAATGAAGCATCTTTTCGAGAAATTGAGGAGATATCTTTTGTGATTTTGGCAGCATAACTTAATTGGGCTAATAAGTAATTATAATTTGTAAATGTACACGTAAATGAGTGAAATAATGATTTTTGAATTTGAACGAAGATTTGAATTGGTGAGTTTAGACGTCGCTGCAAAAATAGATTTTAAGCAATTATTGTATGTCCAATGGTTGGGGAGATATTTGTCACATTGGTTAAAAGTTGTTGTATGTATTATGAATGATGAACGAACACAGTGAAAGTTTTGATTAAAAATATATATGCAATTGTGTGTTACTTATGATTGGTCATTGGCAATATGGGAATATTTGTATTAAAATTTCATTAATTTATTCTTGATTTACATTAGCATGTCCAGTGAACTGGTGTATCGATTCGAAAATTCGCAACCAGAGTCTCTAGTGAACAAAGTTATTGCAAAATGCGACTTGATACTAGCAGAGCTTGGAGCTTGGTACTAACCGAGTGACGAGAATGTGCACAGTGCAGTCATTAAACTGAAGCATGGAAATAAATTAGAACCAATTGTTTTTATTATACGGTTCAATTAATTGTCTACTAAACTGCGCAACGTTTTATATCAAGTTTTTTTTTCAATTGATTAAACGGCACTCCGTCCCGGTCTTAAAAATATTCCTAAAAACAATGTCATCAAACTAATCACAACTTTTGACAGTTATTTCCTCTACAAAAATGCTTTTAGCAACTTGAAAATTGGTGTTTTCAAGGAACCGAATATTTGGGCTTGTAAAATTCAAGGCTAAAATTCATATGACCTTTATGTTATTGCCGTTTGCATGTGATACAGTTATAAATTGTCTTTAACCAGACAAAAATTCTTTAAAAAATGCATGTACAGCCATATATTATTGTAGTGACTTTGTTCCAAGCAAGCAAAGTTCCATAAAAGGCGGTTAATAATGGTACTAATCGTAAGTGAAGTCACTAATCTCAATAATAATCTAATGCATTTGATCAATTCTCTACTGGTCAACTCGACTGGACTCAAGCTTGTTTCAAGTGGAAGGGTCAAGCATGCGCATTTATTTGACACCAATTTGGTGTGCATATTTATGGCAATGGTTGGATGGTGTGATGATGATGATAATGATGATGCCAGTGCCAGATCAAAGAAACGCAATAGTTTTTATATTAGATTCATGTACTTTGTAAAATGACACTGTAATCTGTAATGATTCAAATTCAGGGACTATATTCACATTTTAATAAATTGATTCGATACTACTTCCAATTCATACTGACGTTGAGCGGTCGTATAAAAATTGCATCTGAAATATGAAGATACGCTATGTCAATCTAAGAGTCACGGTACTAAAGACATTGCACCATTTTAAAATAGCTTTTTAGTCTTTTTGCATGATTCTTCGGACTGTGACGTAGAAAGCAATACAGTTTATAAAAGATGAGCAATTTTTTTGCTGAAATGGTCACTTTGTTTGGACAGTGGATCCAAGCACAAAGATAAATTTTACTCTTCTCAAAACTAGATTTTGCACAAAGCTTTTGGCAAAGAAGCGTATTTCTTAAAATATATTTTGTTTTTTCTGGGCAATAATTTTCAAGGAAATTATAATGAAGTCACTGTTGATTGCCAGTGCTCTCTGCTTTCTGGCAGTTTCAGGTAAAGACACTTTTAGAAAAACTATTTAAAAGTTGGAGGCTATTAGAATATCTGGTTTATGAAATTATTTTTGAAAATAGGTCTTCCCCACCCAGACCAGGATTTACGTTTGGATTCAGACAAACTAGAGTCTGATTCTGTTTTAGAGGATGACAATTTTCTATTCACAACAGCAGCTCCACCTCCAGCAGACGCCAAGATTCATACGAGCAACCAGGGCTCAGAAAAGGACAGAACCAGGCTCATGACCGATATTCTTACAAAATATAACAAAAGGGTGAACCCAGACGATGTCAAGCTGGAATTTGGAATTAATCTAATTGATTTCCGTGTTGTAAGCCAAGCCAATGGACAGATTTAAAACAAATATTATGTTATGCTATCCTTCTTACTAATTTTTAGTTGGATATATTTTAAGCGTGAAGAAAGGAACACTATCGAAAGTTATATCTGGCTGAGATATGTAAGTTGAATTGAAAAACAATTTGAATTTGCAGAGAGTAAGGAATGAAAAATTTAGTTAAATGTTTTTATTTTTTCTCAAATAGTCTTGGGTAGATTCCCGTCTTTCCTGGAAACCGGAAGACTATGGTGGTGTGGAGGTTCTTAGATTGGACTCCAGTGCTTTGTGGAAACCTGATGTCACCTTATATAACAGGTTTATATATAAAAATAATACTTTGAGGGCAATGAGAGACAATAAGATATTTAATTTTTTTTATTTGATTATATTTCATTTTAGTGCTGACCCAGGTAAAGAAACATGGCTAAATGAATCGCATATAATATGCTAAACAGTTTTCTTGAATTAATTTATAATTTATAGAGTTTTTGTTTCAAATTGTTTAGTTAACATGATTAACTGCTGGGATTCCAACACGGTAGTTTTTCCCCAGGGGAAAATCCTGTGGGTTCCACCATGTAAAATGACCTCACAATGTCAACTGACCTTGAAGAAATATCCATACGGAGATCAAAAATGTTTCTTGAAATTTGGAAGCTGGACTTTTGATGGAAATGTTCTTGATCTGCAGTTTTACAATGGGGTGATTTCAAAATTGAAAAATAACTTGCTCTTTATTAATTTTTGTTATAAAATAAATGTGAATTGAGTTTAAAAACTGATGTTCATCGTTTTTAGACCAAAGCTATTGATCTGTCCCAACTGCAACATTCATCAGGATACGATGTCATTTCCACCACTGCTGAACGCAACGTGAAAACTTATCCTTGTTGTGCGGAACCTTATCCAGACCTTACATTTAACATGACCATTCGAAGAATTCCTGCTGAAGAGCTTTTCAGTAAAATGGACTAAAAGATTTTCAGAACCGACCAGGAAATATTGACCAAGGGCCCGACCACTGACTAATAACATATTATAACAAGTTGTGAAGTAAATGATATTAAAGCAGGTAAGAAAATTAAAATGAAGTGTTGTTTGATCTTTAAAGATATGTTATTATATTTAGTTACCTAATATGTTTACTATAAACTAATTGTAATTTGTAATGTTACTTCGGTAGTAGTCTTGTATAATTTGTATGGAATAAATGGACAGCATATTACTGGGCGTCATTTTTGTTTTTTATGTTTATTTGGCTTTGCTGTGCTTGGCATGGATCAATGCAAAATGCAATATGGAACATATGAATAAAAGCTTTCATTTTAATTCTAAAAATAACACAACGGAACTATTGCTTTTAGTTTTTATTTTACAACTTTATTAACAACATTTATTTAACAATTTCATTATCAATATTTTTTCATTCTTTCGCATTCTAATTTCGATTTAAACTAACATTTTCTTTTTCGCCTCTTCATTTATTTTACTTCTCATTTTAGAAAATTATGCTGATTGCTGATACGTTCTTAATATTAAGTTACAGTAAAATTTAGAATTATACTTTAACCATTTAATCCTCCTTATCCCACTTCCCCCTTCATCTTCAGTAATAATCCCGAAATTAATAAGAGCCAGATACTGCAAGTCCTTCAGTAGAGTTGACGTATTTTTCATAGGCTAAGGCCGCAGAGGAGCATCCAAAAGGGTGTTCGGTGATATTACATGTCCTAGGACCAAGCAACGCCAAACACGTCGTATTTTCTGGTTTGGCAGCATATATATATGCAACGGCAGTGTGCGTCATGATGAACGCCGCTCCAGCATACACGCCCATTGTCATCTTCCTCAAAATCGTCCCCACCAAATCCTGCAGCGCATTATGTGGCAAAATCGGGATGATCGGGCAGTACCAGGCTCTTCGAATCCCGTGAACTCGGTCAACGTGAACTTGCACGATCTGCGGAACAACCACAATTTAAAAAATTATCTTTCATGTAAACAATTAAGAATTTATGATGAAATACAAAGGATTAATTATGATTATGTTATAGCTATGCACATACGCTCAGCGTTAAATGGAGGAGAAAATCCATGATCATCCACATCAACATGACGTAGATGACTTTCCCCGGTGGCATCGTCGGATTCCCATCATCGTCACAGTTGTCCCCCATCGTGGGTGACCCCGGAATGAACGCAGATGTGAGCATCGCCATATCTGAATGGAAATTTTTTTAAAAAATACTATCAAACTTCGATTTTACCTTTAAAATTAAGAGAAATAACTTTTGGTAAAATTGAATTTTGGTAAATTACTGTTGCCAAAATAGACGAAAAATCCAATAATCGAGTGCAAAGTCATCATCAGTAATCGCGCCTTGACATGAAGACTCCGCAATGCACCGAGAACGACCATCAACACGAACAAAAAGCAGGAGCCGAAACCAACAAGTCGATGTATCATTCCAAACATTTGCTCGCTCCGCCCCCAGGTGTCCAGCGATTGAGAAATGCCAGTCCAACCGGAAATGGCCACAAACACGGTCAAGATGGACGCTGCGATATGTATCCAAAACCAGAGGTGGGCGCCATAGCAAGAGACACTCATGCAGGATTCTTTGAGGTAACGGGCAAAGAAGATCCCAACTGGCATCAGAAACATAGTCCAGTAAATTGACATGACCGCGTGGTATTTCCTTCCAGACTGATGGAATTTAAATAAAAAATACAGATTAATTATCATAAAAATTAGTTTCGAAAATGTCGTTATATCTGTTTCGAACCAACTTACAAAGACCAGCTGGAGCTGTGTTGACCTGTTCAGTCGACTGTCTCGATTGTACCTAATTGTTTTTTTGAAACTTGTTTCGCCGGATCTATCAGGATAGCCGAGAATGTCTGGGAGATTATCGATTGTGGGTGGAACACATGGCGCACTGCAAAGGTTAATGCGGCTGGTGAAGAGATTTGTGACGTAGGATGAGTAGGTGGCAATATTTGGATACTGTTTGATCAGGTCCTTGAACTCGTCTGCTGTCCTGTCCAGATTGCAGCCCTGCAGTGCGTCGTGACGTGGAGTCTTTTCGTAATGGTGAGTGCATCGTCCAGCAAATGTTGGCACTATGTCTTTGGCGTACTGCAATGCAATTATTATTCAGAAAAATAGCAACGAGTAATCTCCACTTATTTTTTGATTCCCTTGATTAAAATTATGAAGAAGGATCGTACCTTTGGTACAGTCTTGTCGGAGTTAATGTCATATTTGGTTAATCTGACGTTAGCCTGGCAGCTTTTCAGCGTGCCAACAGGTGGGTGTACTGCTGTGTCGAGATATCTTTGTTTCGAATGAATGTAATCATTTTCGAGAGTGCTCCTTTCGGAATCATCCAGCCACGGTGCGGCATTAAGCAATTGACCGGTCTTATAGTTGATGACCTCTTCATTGCAAGATAGCTCTGTATTTTCTCTTTTAATGTCTGCAGCCCCGTACCTGGAAAAAATTCAAAGTTAAAAGTCGCATGAGTATATCAAGTTGAAATGATTAGTGTAATTGAAGATAATAATGTATAAAATATAGATAGATAGTTTCTTTATTGCAGATTTAGCGCTATTGCATAACAATACGAAAATCCACATATAATAAAAATAATTTCAGTATAAAATTTATATCAATAATTAAATACCATTTGTGTTTGATCCAGTAGTTAGCCGCTTTCCTCAGGGTGAAAGGCCTCTTATTTCGTCTGTCAATGAAATACATCTTCTTCGTAAAAATTAATGCCCTGTTTTGTTTGTGTAAAGAAACCTTTTATTAGATGACTGCACGGCCTAATAATATTAATATATACTGCAGTTACATTCTTGAACCTACTCTGGTCGGATCCGCAAGTGCCTGTTACACCAATATTCGGACAGCCTCCATGTGAAACGAACTCCCTTCTTCGGTTGGTCGTCAGGAGGAAGGTGCTTCGGCTTGACCCTATCTGGAAACATTAGGGCTTGTTCTCGAGCCATAAACAATGCATTGGATATCTAAAACAATTAAAATATGAAACACAATATTTTGATTGAATTGCGAATGAGCGAAAATAAATGCTTTCTTAACGGAATATTCTTAGAGTTTACTTTAGCTTCCCGAAAACCAACCGCAGAACAAGGCAGAATCTGAAATGGCGTCGGCTGTCCGAATTCCTTCTTTGGTCCTTTGTTGCATTGTTCCTTAGGATCCGGCACGAACTCCCCAATCGCATTAAAAAACTCATCTCGAACCTGAATGTAGATCGCCAAAATCTCGTCGTTTGGATCCTTCAGTTCAATTTCAAAGTACAGCCATCCATTAAGCACACGATCAGGCTCTCCAGGGATCCTCTCCTTCACAGCATATGCTTTTATCTCAACCTCGTCGTCATCTGGACAATAGTTAGCTGACGGATAATTTCCTCGACCCCAAGTGTAAGGACAATAGGTAGGGGGCTGCAAGCAGATAAGATTAAGAGGCTCGTAAGCGTTTGAGATTTAACATTTAGTTAGTTTATAAACAATGAATACGCCTCTAAATATATGCTGCAAAACATACACTGTGTTCTTCGAACAATGCGGTTAATGCCTGCCTTTTCGTCCTCCTATGACTTGATATTGTGGAAGTGTTTCTGATATTGTAACCGGAAAAGGGAGAGTCTGCCTTTGAAAGGTTTCCTTGCATCAGTAATGGCTGGTGTCCTCCATCGCTCTTAAGATTATTGTAGATAAACTCCTCATCCGAATCTGTGATTCCCCTCCTTCTCCGTCGTGGTATTATATTGTTGTCGTTCACATTAAAGCCTGTGTAGTCCGGTTCGCGATTCCAATCCGGGACCAGATAGCCAGCTACATTATAGTCAAAATCCAAAAAGTTGAACTTCACGTCGAATTTTCTTGTTCCAATCGTCCAATACCCAGATCGATAATAGAACGTCATAGTTTCTCCATTCAAATTAAGTTTACCGCTTGCGCTTGTGGCATAACCTGGATCACTAGGAAGTAAGTTAGTGTTGGCTTGACCCAACTGAACACAAAATGCACTAGCGAGAAGACTGTATGACACTTTCGGGAGACCGGCGAAAAACATGAAAACCAACAGATAGGGAATCCGGAGTGGGAGGAGTTTACTGGCTAATTCCGAAGGCACCTCCATCATCGCTGCAGTTTAGTACCCCCAGGGAGGTGCTGGTAACCCACCACAAAAAACGTTCGTTAGACCTTGGGCTTAGGGCTTCGACCTGCCGTTACGTTCAACCCTCTTCAACCAAACTTCTTTTTAAATTACAACTGAACTGGACTTTGACTATTGAAGCTAGTTAGTTAACTGAAGATTTAAGCATTTAATATCGACACAAAAACACGTCTATCCAATTTTCGAAATTCTGGAATTTGAACGAATTTTGCTTTGATCAAAATCACTTCAAACGCTTTTCCCAGTATTTTCCAATTCCCGATAATTCGATTTGAGAAAAGGTCAGCTGCCCATTGCGTTGCGCTGCTTCTTGACATGACAACCAACAGAAACAGAGCGGCCGCTCGCAGTTGACTTTCGCTTTGTGCACGTTCTCTCGCTTGGGAGCATTCATACAGCATGACACACAACCGGAGAGATAGAGAGACTTATGTCTATGACTGTTATAAATAAAATCATGAACCTTTGCCTGGGTAAACTGTCTGTTATATAGATTGGTACCCTAAAACTGGCTGGAGAGTATGAAAAAAAATCATGAAAATCATTTGGGGTGATATGGTATTTGATGGAAGTCCAATTAGTAAACTTGCATGTAATGTAATTAGTTTAACACGTTCGCATTATTATTACGACAAAATACTTATGCAAATGGAGAAAAAAACTTACAATTAGTACAAGTTAAGTTATAGTTCACTAGCTTTCGGCTCTTTGGCTCTTTCAATCTTAAAAATCACAGAAACAAATGCAATATTTATAATGCTTTATTTCTTAAAAAATATGAAATTACAAGTGGCTGAGATGCTATACAGTTAATGGAATTGGAAAATTTTTTATCGACAACTAAATTGATGATCTAGGAATTTTTAACAATAATTATAATTTACAACCAAATTAGAATAATAACAAAAAGTAGGAGACCGAGAGCAGCAGGTTCCGAATAGCCACAGTTTGAGTTCAGAACGGTTAGGCAGTGAACTCCGGTCAAAACAAAGTGAGTCTATAAAGTTTATAATCATTTTTAGTAATTTATTTGAAATAAATCATTTAAAACCGGACAGTATTTTTGGCAACCTTTTTCAAATACAGAACACAATTTTCAACGAATTTCCAATTCCCATCAGTCAGTAACGAATTAAATCAACGTCTAATGGATTGGTACATATAGGAAACTGTCAAGAAGGCACAATTTATAATCGCAAAAATGACGGCTGGATAAATAAAGGGGAAGTGGAAAATATTTTTTTCGATATTTTTCTACAATTTGATAAAATATAGATGTATTTTTTTCATTTCTTACTGGAGCCACCCGGTAGATATTTCAATCCACGCCAACAGATAGACGCCATTACCATGTGGTGATAAACATTGAGGTCACGGACACGCACATGTGATATTAATTGTGAGACCTGCTCGGTAAACTCCACTAGTTTGGACACCATAAAATACCACAAGAGAACCGCAACTTTTTTCTCCTAAATATTAAATATTCATTTGAAATACTAAATATTAGCTGACCAACTATATTTTTCATCCATAATCCTCACCATATCAGCTTTATTTTCATCTTCTTCATTGCTTTCCCCTAGGGTAAACCAAGATGTGCCCAAATTGGAAAGAAATGAGTTTTCTTCATGTTCAGGGAATTTCGATGGGGGCTCACACTTGCAATTATAATCCAAATTTACGGCATAATGTGTGAACTAGGAATATATTATTTTATATAATAATATGATGTGTAAAATTATTTGAAGTTTATTTAAATTTCTTTTTGATTCAATTTTTTTTCTTACGAAATATAGTAGATACAAATTAACAATGGAGTATATGATCACAAAATTTGCATTATTATCCTTCCCGACTTGAGCCAAGTATTTGCGGGGTCCCGCTGTATTGTTTTAGCGTACATAATCCCAGCTCCAAAGAAAATTGAAATCAAGACTGGATTGAATATTTGGCCCATTAAAGGCCATTCTGCGATTTCATTTTCAGTATACATTTTCATATTTTTTACAAAAATAAAAATGAAAAATGTCATTTGTTGGTATGTCCATTCAGTCCATGTGATGGATGACGCTGAAATACTATTATAACCAACTTGAAAAATTGATGTACATGCTCCGGACTTGTGCAATATGGAAATTCCCGGATCTTATGTCTTCAATCGATGCGTATATACGTGGTAGCCTAGAATCCATTTTAAATACACATTTAGATGAAACCCAATGGACTCAAGCCATACTACCAGTACGACTAGGAGGTTTGGGTATCAGAACTGTGACGGACCTGTCTCTTTCAGCTTTTTTATCATCCACTCACGGTTGTGTCAATCTCGTCTCTCAATTAATCTCAACAATGGACAATGAGACTGACATAACTCTGATGAATGACGCTCTGGATGCTTGGAACGACAGATTTGATAACGCAGCTAATCCTTTCCCAAATGTCCAACGTTACTGGGATAACATTCAACTTAAATACACAATGGAAAGACTGAAAGAGACGACAAAAAATTCGTTGGATGAAGCAAGAATTCTTGCCGTAAACAACTCTAAAGCAAGTGCATGGCTAAATGCCATACCTGCTTCCAACATCGGTACCCTGATGGACGACACCTCCTTCCGAATTTGTGTTTCTCTTCGATTAGGCTGCAAAATATACGAAACACATACTTGTTCCTGTGGAGCTATTGCGGACGAACTAGGAAGACACGGATTGAGCTGTACCAAGAACAAAGGAAGGTTCCCTCGTCACCAGGAATTGAATATTATAATTCATAAAGCACTAACTTCAGTACAAATAGCATCATCACTCGAACCCGTTGGATTGAGTCGAGACGA
>JAQFYG010003165.1:0-13041 GCA_034694325.1 Entomobrya corticalis | reverse complement strand
AACACTAGTTTAGTTTGTAAGCTTGACACGTCTACGGAAATGATTTGAAATAAAGCCTTTTAGCCTTCATTTAACGTGGTATAGATAAAAAATTAACGAGATTTTTCAATGCTGCTTTTATTAATAACTTTTATTTATTTCAGTAGTCACACTCATAATACTTTAAAATATTTTAAAATAATAAATACAGGAATCAGTTTGGAAATATGCTTGGGAAAATCCTATATTTATTATTTTTCTTAACTAGTGTTAGTGCTGACTTTTCAATTCACCTTGCCACAGCAAAACAAATTCACAATTCATTTTTCCAAATGCACTAGCACAACCTGATAAGTATACGTTCATATACTACCGTTCCGAATGTTTAATGGATAATTATAGTGGCTCAAACTATCTAAAGCAAATTGTCATGACAAACTTTGCCTGGCAAGTTGTTGATAATTTAGTAAAACCAACAAAAATTTTCCCAGTCAGTGATAGTCATAGTTTTAACTGGAGTAATAGGATATCCTAAAATCACGCTGGTTCATTGGACTATGTACAACCTTCGCAAAATTTTAAATAACATAAACGTTATATCATTGATTGTTGCAGCGACTGATAAAACTGTAAGTAGTAGTGATTGCACTATATCAATTCCATTACAATTTACAAGCATTGAACAAATATCACGTTGCTCAGCAGGTCATCAAAGCATACCAAATTGGATTAAAATTACAACAGCTATACAAATAGTTTTATCAATAAGCCAACCCACCGGTATGCTTATACTAAACGGGGCGCACGTAATCTGTGATGACTTTTGTGCTAATAGCAAAATTGATTTTAAAATTTCACATCTAACATCTGTGAACCTGAATAAATACAAATTTCACAAAATTTATTTCCGTCCGGGAAACAATCAAAAATTTTGGGTGAGAGCAACTTCTAAGGTTTACAAAGATCTTTGTGCTGAATCAATGACCAAACAATTTGCTTGTGAAAACATATTCAAACAACGAAATATCACCAGCTTAGGTGGTTTATGCTGTGTGGGGAAGATATAATGTCGTTAACTGAGCTTTCGAAAAAAACAACTTGACGAATTCAAAGGACAGTGATTTACTTAGCTATATATCTGTAAGTGATACTGTAACTGATCCGTTGTATGTTGAATTATATATGATTCATCAGTATTTACGACTATTTGCTGGTATACACATTTACTATTGCATGTACGATGAATATAAACGGCCAATATTGGACTACAAAATATGGCTAAATTCTGAAACCAAGTGGGCTGGAGACTTTAGTGTAGGTTTTGTCCTTATTAGGTGTTTGCTATCTGAACACATTTTTACAAGTCCAAACCGCTCAACGAAGCAGGTAAACACGAATTTAGGCGAATGGTACATATATTTTTGTTTGGTAACGCGAGCTTCTAATGAAATGCCAAATACAAAAAGAAATTTGTGTCTGGTTTTTGTGTTTTACGGTATGGTGATTTGGTCGTATTGGGAAAACGGTCTAACAAGCTTGGTAACTGTAACAAGTGCCATAAAACCGTTTGTATCAATTAAAGAATTACTGAACAAAGATGAATTAACTAGCCGTGTATATTGAGGGCTTGTTGCAGGCTAAACATTTTTACTCCTATTTTGAACACTCCGACTTAATGGAATATTGGAACACCAGTTTTGTAACAGTTTATGACAATAACTATTTGAATTACTGTTACCCGCAAAAAACAGACAACAAAGTGGCTGCACTGGCATGGACAGCTCTAACGGCGCATAATATACCTACATTAAGAAGCTGTATAAAGGAAAATGTTGCAAAATCGGTTAAATGTTTTGCTGTTTCTGAAATTCTAGACCCGTCGCCAACTTATTTAATAGTTCGATCATCCAACTGGTTTTGGATACTAGAAACCGTTTCTAGATTACATATGGCTGGGTTAATGGTGCATTGGGAAAAGTCTGCGATTTATGCTGGATACACTTTTAAGAGAGAAGTGTACTCTCGATCTAGTGACCAAACTACACCAGATCTTATAGATATTCGAAAAGTGTTGCCTTTGCTGTTGGCAACTTTAGTGGTTTTATTATTTGCTTTAGTACCGTTTTCTTATGAAGTCAATGTTTCTCGGTCGATAAAGCAGGCATTTAAGAAACTAAATTTTGGATTTAGTTATCATAATGTAAAATTGTTTATACCTGAAGATTTGGCAAAAACTAAATATATTGCCGGGTTAAAAAAAGGTTTATTGCGCTTAGATCCCAAACAAACTCTGGCTGTTTATCATTATATTGACTTTTATAACAAAGATCCCCTTGTAAAATGCTACGTGGATATTCTTCTGAAACACAAAATAATGCCGATACTACCATCCAATTATGGAATAAAGACTTGGTTGTCACCAGAAGTAGATATATCTGTTTCGGAGGATTTAAAGCCAGTTCTGGTAAATAATTTTCTGAAATATTTAAAACTAAAATATTTTGCAAATAATCTACTCTTAGCCAGTAAATCTGACGAATTAGTGTTTACTTTTGAGAACAATTTTGAGGTACCATTAGATGATCCACAACCAAAAGGTTATTATCAAGAAATTGAAAGTTTTAAAATGGAATGCATTAAAAATGTTGAAATTAAAAGTGAAAAATCAGCACAATTTGCAATGCAGAGCTTAGTTCTTGAAAATATTGAACTAGTTATGCAGCATTTGAATAAAGGCGCAGTTTTTAAGACAAATAAAACTATTGCTGCTAAAAACGTTCTGGCTTTTGCATACACAATAGCGAAAAAAGAATTTGCTAAAAAGAATAGTTTCAGTAAAAACTAGACAAACTGTTAATCATAAAAAGCAAAGATAAAAGAATATGAAATTAAATTAATATATTGAATATCTAGCAACAAAACAAAAAAGCATATATGCATATATTATGTCACTTCTTGACGTGATTGTAGTTTTAAATAAAAATGTGTACGATAATGCTACCGTGTAGTTGTAGAATTATTATATACCAGGTAATGTATATTATAAAAAGGTAATATGTTAGAATGTTAGGAAAAAAATATGAATAAATCATCTTTGCTTGGACACGTTTCATTGCTATAAAAATAAAATATTTTATTTTTGGACATTAGTTTATAACACAGTACTTACTTACCAGCAACCAATAAAATACATATATTGTGCTGAGTGACTAGAGTAAGTTTACATTATTGTTTTAAAACTACAGTGCAGTCTCTATATAAGAACACCATGTGCGGAAATAATAATCGGTTATAATAGAATGTAGGTGTTTTGCGCAAGATCCGTATTTAAAAGATTACTAATTATTTTTGAAAAATGTACAAACATATGAATAAATTATAATTCCACTCTCTTTGCAAAAAAATTTGCTATAGTCATAAATGTCTGCACCACCACCATTCACTTTCTTTCTTTAACTTTAAATTGTTGCCTGGCAACACTGAAACTTTGCAGAAAACTACATAAATATTTAGATGCTTCAATTTTCAATTTGGTGGCATGACTGATACTGAACATTACGCTTGCTTTTAAAACAGAAATGATTCCAGAAATAAAACGCATCGACATAATTGAAGGAATCACATGAAAAGTAAACATGATCGTTATATGTGCAATTTAAATGTTTAAAAGTACCAAAATATGTATAGATCAACTCTTTATTCATTTCATTCACAAAAACTCCTGACATAGTGATTGCAGATATACATCATACTTTATACTTATAGACTCTGTCATAATTAATAAAATTAATAATAAAAAATACAAAAAACATAACACCATTCATTACTCATATCATATTTTACAAATAGACAATTATTTGTAACTATAACATTTAACTGATTTTACATAGGTATATTGAATTATTTAGTAATAATTCTTACTTTTAATTAGCTTTATTTATTTAACTATTTAGTAATCCAATAGTTATTTATTTTTATTAAGCGTATAAATTCATTGACAATTTGCTGATTGTGGAACTAAGCAGTTATATTAGTATTTACTAATATTAATCCTGTTTTTGATATCTTCAATCTTGAGTCCAAACTTTCAGTCTATTTTCTCGAGTATTTGAATTCCCTCGGAGCAAAATCATTTCCAAATGATCCACTAGCAACCACACTCTTCAAAGCTGGAAATATATCCCAAATATTGGAATCATATAAACGGTTCAGATAACCCTTGAGCTGAATCACTTGAACCAAATTTCCTTTGGTAACCTCCTCAGCTGACTCATTCTCATTTTCTAAAGTTATCTTCAAACGTTGAAGAGAAATCAACGGCAACAAAAAATCATACGAGATCTTCCCTCCAACCAAACTTTCTTTCAACCGTAGAGACAGGTGTTGAAGGCGGGGTAGCTTCATTCTTAAAGTTGAATCTCTGCTGGAGGTCACCCATAAAGTCAGATCGACTTCTTTCAAGGTATCCGAAAATTTCTGGAGTACTTGGAATACGTGCCCGAGTTCAATGAGCTCCTCTCTGACTTCACTGCTGGACAAGGTTACCTTTTTCAGTGGCCAATTAACATTTTCAATGGCGCGGATCTGCATTATTGTGGAAACGTGAAAGGTAAGCTGGGAAAGTCCATTCAATCCATTGTAGTCGGTCCAACAAAGATGCTGATCGTTGTAAATTGGCAAAATGCTGAGATTTTGTACATGATGGTTGAGCTTCAAAATGGAGTTCATCAAGTATCTTGGAGTCCGACGGAATTGTAAACATGTCAGATTCAATAAAACGGGAATTGGGCATTTATTGTTGCTGGGATTAACTTCAGCAGGTCCTAGGCTTGACTCCTGAGTCGAAATGAAAGTATCTGGAAATGACAGCGAAAGGGATTTTAACTGTGGCATCTTCTCCAGAAGGTGAGTGAACATAGTGACTGTGGATGGTTGCCGATGGCGATATCCCAAGTAAGAAAAAGACTGAATGTTCTGGCCAAACATTTCCAGGCATTGGTATAACGCAACTTTAAATCTCTGTCCTGATTGTTCCTCTTGAAGTGGAACATCCTTGACAAATAGGTCTCTACTCGGGAATGGATGCTGATACGGATGTTTGCGTTTTTCCAGGTAAACTAGCCAATTCACAAATTTTTCCAAGCTTTCACTGGAAATTTTAGTGAATATCTGGAAACCGCTATCGCCGGTGGAGGGCTTTTCTTCGAGAGAACTTGTTTGGAGAAATTTGTCGATTGAATCTTTCCAGGGTTTGCTGACAAGCCGACAGTTGAGGAGGTCACAACCGCGAATTTGTTCGGAAACGGGTTTTATTGCATCTTCCGAATGTTTCCACAGGATGTTTAGAACCTGTAATAGAATTTCCAATAATTAGTGTTTAAAATAAAAGATTTTTATTGAATGAAAAACTCAATTAATAATTTATTAGTTAAAAACCTCAGGAAGGAAATCATTGATTCGAGATTGAATCCAGTTTTTATATTCAGCAGGCTGTTCTCGAACCTTCGGATGTCTATTAAATCTAGCATACCATCCTTCTATTCCGCCTCGATGTTTAATTGAGTCGACATTCACTTTATAGTACTGCAAAATATAAATTATAACCATTAATTCTAAATGGTTAACTTATATAAGAAATAATTACATATTACATAAAATTAAATATTTAGAGTAGTTACCTCCATTGGGAAGTCTGGAATCTCGATAACCATCGGTTCACGAACAATTCCCCTCTTCAGTTTTTTCATTTGATCCATCCGACTTTGTGACATCTCCTGAGTGACCATCGCCAACTTCCTCTTCAACTCCCGTTCCTTCTCGGTTTCGAATTCTAACGGTTCTGCCACTGGCGATGAATACGCCTCATTGGGAACCTGATTGCGTTCCAGTTCCTTGATAACCTCAATCGCCTTCCTTAAAGCCTTCAATTTCTTCAACTTTTCCCGTCTCTTCAATTGCTTATCATACTTATCCAGTTTAGAAGAAAATGACTTCTGCAGTTTTCGAAGTTCACCCACAAACTTAACATTTAAATCTTCATCATCATCTTCCGATGAGGATACGACAACCACTACTTTATTTGATGTCGAAGGCATCAAATACTGTGATTCGAGTGCAGAAGGTCCTGGTAATGCTGCAGCAGAAGAGCCATTGTCATCTTCATCACTAGAGGGTGGGGAGGAGTCAGCAGGTGAAGCGGAACCTGATGATAAGTCAATGATAGGCTCAGGCTCAGTATCACTCTTATCTTCCGTTTCTGATCTCTGTGAATTCCTTATCGACTGGTCGGCATTATTGGAAGAGGTATGGGAGCCTGAAACAGTAACATAGCAAGAAATCGGTGACAAGGAGGTGGGAGATTGACTTTCTGCTTGGCTTTCATCTTCATCTTCTTCTAAAATTGGTGGTCTCACCATGATGATGACTTCATTCAAATTAATACTGAGATTTTCTAAAAACTATGAATCAGTTGTTCATTAAAGTTATCTTAGTTGATTCATTAAATTTTAAATTGAACAGTGAACACTAGACACCAGATTAACAACTTATGGCTCGTTGTGTTATGTTATGATTGTGGTGAGAGCAACGCATGCAGCGAATAGAATTGTAAGAAGATTGCAACAATGCATGTGGCCAACAATGTGTGCAGCAAAAATACTATGGTTTGTTTTTTTCCTTCCCAAATTTCAACTCGAGCCATGCACACACGTGACACACACATCCACTAATCCACTCCATTCAACAATAGAAGCTATGAGTACTTTAGGAACAGGAACAAAGTCATTAAATGAATGCTGTTGGCTGTTGTACGTATTTACTTATGAGTTATGAAATCCTAAATCCCAAATAAAAACAAGTTAAATTAATGTTGGTTTTTACTAATTTCACATAATTCAACGGCAACGGGATTGTCTTTTATTACGGTAATAGCTATATTTATAGAGAAAACATGGTCAACATATAAAATATTATTACTCAAATAAAGTTAAATGCTCAATTAATTTAATATAAAATATATATAAAATCTGCGGCTAGAAATACTATAATTACCAAAACCATAAATGTCTTTAGGTCGTTTTCAAATAATTTTCATCAGTATATTAATGGTTTCATCAATAAGTATGTACAAGATTTTATAACAAGTATGTAAACTACAAACAACACAAAATATTACTCTTCAAAAAAGCCACTGGAGAAGCAGGGGAGAATGCTGATGTTGATTACGTATAACTAATTACTAACTTATTAATAAACAAAAAACATTTTTAGAATAAAGATCTGTCCAAAAAAATTAATTAAAACTGTAATGGATCAAAATCAGGAAATACTATAGCTTCAACATTTTCAACTCCATTAGAATTCTCAGTTTTTATTATAAACTTGTTTCTCTCGATATCAAATACTCGATGATGGGGATCGTCAAGATACTCCTCCATCTCCATCCCTTCAAAATCCTGTTCCTCTTCTTCCTCCAAGTCCAAGTCCAAATTTTGATGAGAATCCCGATCATAATTATCATCTTCATATTCATCATTTTCAATCACCACATCGACTTCCGGTTCCGTTGTACCCAATAACTGTTCTTTTTTGACGAAAGAACTTTCGCCTTTCAGCAGAAAATTTTCAGGTAACGGATGGACATTCCTCCTATGCCTGTTATAATTAAACTTGTTTTTAAATTCTTTTCCGCAGACTTGGCATTTATTTATTGAAAAGTTTGACAGTCCTAATCCTGGCATTTTCTTATTTCTGAACGCGCAATACTTCAGTTTATGAGCTTTTAAATTTTTATTTCCCGCAAATGTTTTTCCACATTGGTCACACGCTAAACTCTTTAAACATTTAAATGTAGGTAATTGAATAGCACTAATTTCCGCAACAGTACTACTTTTTTGTAATTCCTTCAACTTTCCTGTGAATGCATGCTTATGTCTTGAAAAAAGATGGATTTGAAGACATTCATAACTCTGGTAAAAGTTTGGACAGTGTAGACAATAACAAATTGGGCTCCCACTTGCATTCACTCCTTTTCGACATGAAAGGGATTCCACTTTGAAAACGTGTTCACAGTAAATTTTGAAATCTTCTGGGGAAATATGAGATAATCGCCATTGTGCTAAGATGATATCCTTGTGATGTCGGACTTTATGTCGTTGGAGTCCACCTGCCTGAAATGTGACCGGAGGGCGGCATAATGTACAGATCTGTGATTTCTTATGACTCGAACGGTTATGTTCTAGTTTTTGGTTAGATAAAGTAGAAAGATTGCTGAATTTCTCAATTGCAGTTGCTGGGGAAAGTTTTGGCATGGCTTTTTCTTCGTTGGGAAAATAATCTTCATCTTGATCGCTTCCGATCTTCGTTAATAATGGCATCATCATCTCTTTTCTGGGTCTTCCAGGCCGGTGTTTTGGACGAGTTACTGGAATAATGGGCATCATTGTTGGTACTGGAGCTGGTACTGGAAAATGAGCAATTTTCTTTGTTTCAAGCTGCTCTCCTGTGAGGACCACTCTTGGGAAAATGGAGTTGAGTCTCTGGTCACCTAACATAAGTTAATAATTGCAATACAGTTACTCTGACAAGAAAATTCAAGATAATTTTGTATTTACCCAAGTTAATTTTTATTAATTATACTTACACTTTATCTTCACCTCCTTCCTTAAAACCTCAGCAAGATTGACATGAACCCCTTCGTCCCCTTCAGCTGATTCCCTCCTCCATTTATTTCGAAACTTTTGAATCCGCACAACATCCATTTCCGAATCCTCCAGTTCATCCAGAAACGACTGAAGACAGTAGTCCACCTTCATCTGAAGTAGTTCCAACTCCAAACACAAACCAGACAGTCTTGAAGTTATCGAAGCACATCCCTCACAAAGCGTCACAGAACAATTTGAAACCTTTTCCGTCTCCAGATCATCCTCTCTCAGTAATCCTTTCGCCAAACTGTCCCTGAAAAAGTGCTTCAAGCTCATCCCCAAGTAACGACAAATACTGAGCAGAGGAAAACCTTCAAGTCCTTCCGAACCTCCCTCTTCACCCCCATCACCACCGTTACCCGCATAATTAGTTAAATTAGTTTTTAAACAAAGAAAACAAGATGTATTTGTATTTAAAACAAACATAAAATTCCTATCTTCAACTTCCCCCTCCACCTTTGACACAGGAACTTTCTCCTCTTCTATTTCTTCTATCTCCATCGTCACCACGGTCACGGTCACAATCAAAATTATATTATCATCAAGTTAAATGTATAACTATAACAACAAGTCACAGAACAATTATGATTTAAATTTGATCGAAGTTAAGGTTAAGATCGCACTGAAACAGTCTTATGTCCACCTGTCCACGAAAACAAGGCAGAGTGCAAACAACAACAAACCAACTTCCACAGCTGACCAAAAACAATGCGGCTACTCCTCATCAAAATCTGAGGTCCTCTCAACTTCCATCAGGAATGCGTGCAAAATTTCTGATGAACAATAAATTATAAGTAACACTGTAATGAATTTCTTTTGTATTTCCAGATCCAGAATCAATGCACGATAAATATTTATTTATCCCGAAAATCTCACTTTGCCCCAAATTTACTTAAAATCAGTTTCGAAATAAATTTCAAAGCAGGTCTAAATAGTAGTTGGGGGCACATTATAAATTATATAAAAATGATGAACAATGAATAATTGATTGTTAATTATCAAAATAATTGCTCACATTTCTTAGAAATAAAAAATGTCAATAAAGCGTCTGCAGAATGAAGAAGCCGAATAAAACTATACTCGTTCTAAAACGTCTCTTTGTGATATTTGTATGAATGTGCGTGTCTACCTTAATAAATCCCTTCATGAAAACTGTTCTATAAATTTATTACCATTAATAACACTACATGCATTAATGCTGCAATGAACAAAATAATTATCTCACAAAAAATCGAACTTATTTAAAAATGAAAGTGCATTTTCGTAGCTTTAAAAGTATTGACATGACTTGTTAATCTTCAAAATAAATTTTTGTGCAAAAATGTTTTCACCCTTTTGTCAATTTTATCGACTGCAAATCGATAGTGACTATTTTATATGAAAGGTTTGCTTAAAAATAAAATTAAAACTGTTCCAGCTAATCTTGATTGACAAGTACTCCTCAAAATTTTTATTTACATTCTTATATAAATAGAATTACAATTTTGATTCTGCATGAATCGCAACAACAGGATCATCAGTCTCATTCGTAATAAAAATAGTGGCTCGTTGGTCAGACCCAACCGTTATTGTTGTTCCGGTACACCTCCCGTTTTCCTTACCTCCAGATATAACATCACAGTATTCTCCAGCAGGAAGGCATGTCTAAATTATCATCATTAAAAATATATTGAATATTTTAAATTATTACAAAAATTAAATATAAATTGAACTTATTAAATAAATTGTCAAATTAAAAATCAATTTACCTGGAGTGATTCACTCAAAGGAAAGTTGTCATGGTTGATAGCGATAAATCCCTTATTTCCTCTGCAAAATGCGATTTGATTGCTTTGGTTATCCCACCAGTCATTAAGATTAGTACCGGCGACAACGTTGCGGAACTTGACCATGTTGTAAATTTGACGCCAACGGTGCTAAAAATATTTCATAAGAAATATGATAAAATAAATAAAATATATCGTTACCTCCAAATATATTAACTTGTATATTTGATCGAATAAACTTTACCTCGCAAATCCAACCATTTCCACAAGACAAATCAGGATTGATTGTCGGAGGAATAATCTCCCCATTATTGTTTGGTGGTCCAATCCAATCATTTCTGTCAACACCTCCTTCAAATCTCTGTTCCCAGAAATATGACGACATCACCCTGGTGACTCCATATGGATGTGCCAACATAAAAGCAGTTGCCATTTTATACAGTCTGGACATTCTAAAAGTGACCACAGATCCACCCCCGCCATGACCCCTCTGGTTATCATGATTATCAATAAAGACTAAAGCATTTCCGTCCGGATATAGCCCCCATTCTGGTCCCCAGTTACGTAGCCATCTAAGTTGATTATTCCCTCTAAATATTTCTCCCAATTCTTTGCCAAATCTGAATTCAGTGACCCTTCCTAACTCAAAATACTCATTCCCGCGAATTGGCTCAGAATCTGAGAGATCGATAACCTCTTGAAATACAAATGGCCTGGCGTTTTCAGCAAATCCATGGGACACATTAAGATTACGTAATCGATTAAAAATCTCGTTCATATCAGCAGGCCACATATGCTTGGCAGCGTCAACCCTAAATCCAGCGACGCCCATGCTGATAAGCTTGTTCATGAAACCAGAAATGTGACCTCTAACGTATTCCAGACCCTGGTCCAGATCGGTCAAGCCGAGTAGTGCGCAGTTCCTCACCTGTTCCCTGTTATTGTAGTCTTCAATGTCACCAGATTGGGAGGGGCATTTCTCTCGACTGTTGAAATCCCGTGAGGAATACTCCGGAAATGTTTTGGTGCCACCGTTGTAAGGACTACCTCCAGTTCCTGTACCAGACATTGATGATCCCGACATGTGGTTCATGATAATATCTACGTAAATTCGGACGCCAACGTCATTGCAACGCCTGACCATTGACACAAAGTCTTGCTCGGAACCGGATCGTGTGGTCATCACGTTGTAGGATACAGGCTGGTAACGTTCATACCAGGGGCGGGGTGGATCATTAATTACGACATTTTCGCTTACTGGGGAAACCTGAGAAAAAATAATTTAATCATTTTAAAGTTATTGAATTGCAAAATTTACAAGTTTTACACATTTTTCTTGAATTTACCTGGACACCAGCGTAGCCAAAAGGTCCCAAAAATCGTTCACATTCTTCAGCAATTGTGTTCCATCTCCATTCGAATAAATGGACAATTGTATGTCTCCCTGGAGCAAAATTTGGATCCCATTGGGCAACTGCGAGCCCAACAAAGGCTAATATTAATACTAACTTTAACTCCATTTTTTATCTTGATGGTTCTCCTCCTTCAAAACTAAACTTGCGACTGAACTGAAGTCTGGAAAGTGTCCAGTAATTTTATACTTGTTCAAAACACCCGTGTGGAATATAATTAAAAACAAAATTTATGTCACAGTCACACATTACATGATAATCATTTTGATTATGACATTGGCAATTGACATTTACAACGGCGGTTGATCATTACTGACATCAGTTTGGTTTACGTCATGATATTCGCCTTTTGATTTTATAACTGATATTTTTGTCGGGACAGGGAAATTAAGTTATGTTTGTTTTTAATTAGTGCATCATTTATTGCGCAATGAGTTATATAAAATGATAAATTTGATTCAGAAGATGCTTTATTGCTAATGTTCGGCAGAAATGAAATATAAAGACTTTAAAATGTTTGCAGTCAATCAATCACGATTCACGATAATTCCGGACGGTTTGACCTTTCCAAACAAACAGTTTATTTAAAACATACGACACCAATTAGCAGCGTCATCAATTTTCTGGCAATCACTTTCAGTTGAAATTATTGAACATTTATAATCATAAAAGTCGATTGATTATTAAGTAGTTTGCTGGCGCTGATAAAACTTGTGAAAAGAAGTCATGGTTTTTGTTTTTGCAGTTTTGCTGATATCGAAACACTCAACTTATTGATTAGCTTTTTTCACATTTTCCTTTAAGTTTACTTTATGAGAATGTTTAATGGCGAGAGTGAAAGAGTAAAAGTTACAAAAAATGAATTAATAAGAAACTACATTTTTATCTATGGGAATTCATTCATCATGATGGTTTTCTAATGTCATTGTCTGAAATTTTCTGTTTTTGTCGCTATATGCCAAATATGCTAAACGAAAATAAATGTGGAATGAACTGCCAAAAAATTTCATGAGCCATTTCATTTTCCAAATATATTACAATATATTTTTATATCTTTATTTGGCTGTAGGGCCATATGATTTTATCCAACATGTCGCTCGCCTGGCCTGGCCTGTCCTGTCCTGGCTCACCTTTTCATTAAAGCTTACACTGGGCTATACATACGTATGCTAGAGAGCTGAA
>JAQFYG010003164.1:0-13042 GCA_034694325.1 Entomobrya corticalis | reverse complement strand
ATTCCATTGTTGCCTAATAGTATATATCCAACACTTGTATTTCTCACAAAACTAAAATTGCATAATTTGTAGATGTATATCAATCTTAATTGATAATATTTCTTTTTAGTGCTTATCAAAACTTTATTGCTATTATTGCCATCCTCCAGCACTTTAATTGACTAAGCTATATACACACCTATAATATGTACTAGTGGGCATATGTGTAGAATTTTGTGCAAAAATGTTTATATTTATTTTGTGATGTTTATTGTATTCTTTTATTGATGTACGGTTTTCTACTCTGGAAACTGTTTTATAAGGCCCCATTCCTACCGATTCCTACGTACAAGGCATTATTTGTGTAAAAAGAATTGATACAAAATTTTTTACTATGTATGATGTGCCACCAGCTATTATTACTGTGTGTATTCTCATAGTGTAAATATTATTTATAATAATGCTTATATAAAATATTCTGTTTTATTATGATTTAATTAAAAAAGTTTTTTGTTTATATATTTAAATTAGTTTTCTGACTAACTGGAGCTCGCTGAGCCTCCCTCTTGGGTTTGGAATATGTTGGTGGTGGTGATACAACAAGAAAAGGAATCACATCCTCATCTTCTCCATCATCATCCTGGTCCTCCTCAAATTCTCCTTGCTGCTCGTTGTAGTAGCAGTCCTGATGATAATATTGTTGTAGTACCTGCTGATCAGCAGCAGAGGCTGAAGAAGAGCAAGCATAAATCCATGAAGAACAGGCAGCAGCAGAAGAAGACGATGCTGTTGAAGTGTCAGTGGGAATTGCTCCAGGACTTTTCGTTCTTCTCTTGTTTTTCTTCCTCGTACTCGCTGCCGCTGCTGTTATAGCACTTGTGCTCGTCGACGCTGGTGTTGATGCAATTGTAAATGTTCGCCTGGTGAAAGAGTACATCATACACTCTGTGTACTCTGCTCTTCTGTTTTCTGCCTTATATAATTCAATATTCTGTTCAAGCGAGCCGGTAACACAAGTAAATGTAGCAAAACGACCCAGCCCAACTATAGCAAGAGCTTGTATGTTTGATGATGATGTGTGTTCTGTTATGTTGCAACAGCCCTTTCCACGCTTCCTTAAGAAACAATATTTATAGGCCCACGTCTTATGAGATCGGTTTCATAACGGAAATGTGGAGCATTCATGTAACCGCAAGAAACAAATACGCTCGTAGGTGTATATAGAGTGTAAACGGGAATAGTTTGGAATCAGTTTATCGATGATGTAAAGATGATGAGGAGGAAGAAGAAAGAAGATGCTACTGTTAGCAAATCACTCGTGTATGAAAAAACGGTGCTGGAGGAAAAGAGCAGCATCAGAATGAAAAGACAGTTTGCTTGCTGGCGGTGCGGAACAGAAAGAGGTATGAAGTAACGCTTTCTGCTTTTGTGTAGCAAATGTGATAATAAAATGTAACGTTTGTCGAGAAAGTTTTGGGTTGCTTGATGGGAAATGGGAATGGGAGTGAGGAATGATGATGATGGTGATGAAACTATTTGTTCTACAAATATGCTTTTATGGTGTGTGCTGCGATTTTGCTTCTGGAACTGCAACTATCATGTAGCACTTGAGTAGATTTTCCAGCAGACTAGAGAAGAGATTACTTCTGACTCCAGTAGGTAATGATGACGGTAATGATGATCATGTTTCACAAACACCGACAACGAGACATTTTACATGTGTATAAAGTCTCTCTTTATATGTCTGTATGTGACAACTTTATGAGATGTCGGCAACAGCAGCAGAAGCAGCAACAGGAGTAAAAAGGAAAAAAGTTTTCTTGTATGCTCTTCCTTTTTTATGGGTATTTCACACGCACTTACAAAACGGAAATGATGGGATTTGATGGGATAATGGTACTAAAACGGGAGTGATTATGATGTCGGAATGAGGATGAAGGCTTCTGCATATGAATATTTTAACTTGTACTTTGCTGCTGGATGGAGAATAAAGTTATGCTTGATTGTGTGTTGCAATATATTGGAACAAATATTGGAACAACTGGTGGTTATTAGCTGAAAAGTTTTTTTCTTTCCTCTTGGCGAAAAATATTGCGGAACAAAAAGGTGGAAATAAATTACGCTATTGAGTTTATTTTTTGGCTTCTCCTATTTTCTTTTCTCTTTGATTTAGAAGGCGTTTTGTAATGACTTTTATTGTTATCGCTTATAACGCACTTAACTTTTTTCTTTCTTGGCTTCAGCTTATGGGAATGATGATACTGACTGGACTAGTGACTTTTTAAGTCTGTGTGTGTATGTGTCAGAAACGGATTTTGAGAAGGATGATGATGATGAGGATGATGGAAAGTGGGAAGATATCAAGGTTTTCATGAATTTCTCTGCAGCTGGTCGCGTCTAGTGAGTTACGCATGGTCATAATGTCATCATCATCAACTTATATAGCAATAGAGAATAGAGAGAAAACCAGCAGCAGCAACAGGAGTAGTGGTGTGGTAAGTAGGAACAGCAGCAGTAAAAAAGCAACAGCATGCCATGTACAACATCATAACATTTTCTTTCTCTCTGTTTCTCTGAAAAGAAGGAAGGCTTATAAAAGCTAAGCCCCAACACTTTTGTATATCTCCATTATATCCGGACAAGCCAGCATTTTCTCTCTTCTCTGGAGTATATGAAAATCCTTGTTTCTCCAGTGTATGAATTGAATGCCTATAAAACGCAAATTATAATTATAATATATGTACACTTCATGCCTATCCTAGTATTCATCTTTATTCGGTTTTATTCTCCTTTTCATGAAGATGTGGTAGTGGTATTACTAGCGGTTTATGACCATGTATGTTTTGTATGGGCAATTCGAGAGGAAGTTGGTGGAATGAAATATGGAGTTAAACAGAAAAAGTTTTCTCTCTGCTGGCGGTGTAGGAGGCTGCGGCTGTGATGGTGGTCTGGTATTGTTGAGGAATGGAGGAGGTGGATGCACCTTTGTTACCCATGTAAAAGCTCTCCTTTGCTGCTGCAAATTCCTTCGATGCTTGCTACTACTCAACTTGTTGACAAGATGTATGTGGATTCCGATTGAGAAAGCTAACAAGCATCTCGACATAAAAAGGAGAAAGGTGAAACAAATTTCTCACTTCTCTCTACAGAGATGGTAGAGAGAAATGGAGAGGGACAAAAGATTGGTGGGAAATGAAAGTTATGTGATGATGTAATGAGTGAAGTGAACTAGAACAACTACTGGAAGCACATACAAGTGGAGTGGAGTGCTGAAGCTGAGGACTGAGGTGCGGGTTAAGTGGAAAGGATGTGGTGTGTGGATATACATGTATGTATACCACCACCAGTTGGATTTGGATGGATGAAGGAGAAAAAAAGAGTCTGGAAACTGGAAAGGAGAGAGAGGGAGTGGAATGAGCAATAAAGTGTAACACAAAGCAATATAATGAAAGACTAGGAGACTACATGAGTAAAAAGCAACATATTATGCAGAAGCAATTTTCTCCATATGCTTGGAAAATTGGTCTAATTCCTCATGGGCTTTATTATGCGCTTGCTGGATTTCTCGTGTAGTAACAAATAGGGATGTGGCACAAAAGTTTAGAGGAGTAGCATGTTGGGATGCGGATGGATGAGCACTGTGAGTGAAGGTATTGTGTCATCCACCTACACACGTGCCCGCAATTTCTATTGAAGTCAACATCACAAAAGAATCTACTAAAGCATGCATCGTATATTGTGTTTATCACATATAGTCATTAGGCTTAATTATAGGATTAGGATTATCACTATTAGCGCAAAGCATAATATATTGTATTCAAAAATGTACCTAATACTTTCATGCTGCTCACTTATGTAAGTATTTAGACTTGTCCATTATGAAAATTGGACAAATTATTAAACTACACAATTAATTTTTATTAGAGTCAAGGGAAAATTTATTCAGCTTCTTTTCTAAAGAGAATATTTATATGGAACAGGCGAAGCATTTTGTGCTTGTTTAAAAATCAGATATTCATTTAGGTACCTGTATTTGCTATATTAGATATATAAAAAAGTAATAAATAAACAAAAAATGTATGCCATCTTTGTTGTTTTATAGACATTTTGCTCTGCGTAATCACTTCAACCGATAGACAAGAACTTACTTGCACGTATTCATCAATATAAGCACTAAATCCACAGAAAATTGTCAGAAAGAGGCATTTCCATAAGTGACTTTCCATTTTAAAATGCATAATATTGCTTATAAAGCTATAATAAAGCTGTATTGTAAGCTGAGCAAATGATGCAGTTACATTGCATCTTGATAAAACGTAACAGCTTCCTATGTTTTTACTGGCAGAAAAACTCAATATGTTTGAAAACTAAACATGTGGAGGCAGAATTTGGAAACAGCCGTTGCTCAGAAGACCTATGGTGCTTCACTTGACGATATGTTCCTGATGCGATGTGCTATTTTTGTTTTGAATTTGAAACTTGTAAGCAGTACGCATAGGAATACCCTTATCCTTACATGCCCGAAGATGATTTTTATTTTCATACTAAACCTCTAATAGGACGAGGAGGAGTTAAGTTGTCGATGAACAAGACAATATTTAATCTTTGTCGGGTTTCTCAACTTGCCTTACTTGAATAAGCAGATACGCTTAAAACGAGATATTATCGCTACAAAATGAAGTGTGAATATAAAGGCTTGTCACTGTATACAAGAGTAAATACGAGGAGCGTAAAAATACATTTTCAATTCCACTTTCAAGACTGAAAATCTTACCAAACTTACATATCTACCTATGTGTTGATCTCATGTTGATCTTGATCTCAAAACAGTCTTTTACTTCCGGTTTTGTTTCTAAATTGAGTTATTTTGTAACTTTTATGGTGAAATATAATTCATAAAAGTTTTAATAGGTAATTACATTTTGAGTAACAAATATTATTTATAAAGGTAGAACAATGGAAAACGAAGCAAATGAGCCATACCACGGTGAAATAGATCCGGCAGATAACCTTCCAAATGAAATCGCACCATCCTTATCAAATATGGAAGCAGAAGAGGAGCCTTCCGCATCTGATGAAAATACGCTGACTTCAGAAGTCGTATCTGAATTAGTCACCGCGCCAAGTGAGGAACAGGGAGTAAGGCCGACCTCTTCTCGATCTGATTCTAATGAAGAATATACAACTGGAGAACAAACCCGCATTGTCACTCAGCTTATTAAGGTATTTTATATTTAGCATTTAAAGTATTTAGAGTAAAAAGTTATTATTTCTTTTTCTGTAGACAATTGGCCGCCTACGCACGGAGAACACACTTCTAGAAATGCAAATTTCTGATAGTGACAAACAAAATAAGATCCTTCAGCTTCAGATTGACATTATGATGAAGAAAATGGAAATTTTAGAAGGATTCATGACTCAAGTAAGGCAGATGGATGAGGATGGTAATGCTAAGGACACTAAACAAAGTGAACAACAGCAGCACCAAGTGTGTATGCGATGCAGGAAACGCATTGATGCGGCAACAAAGGGTGGTGGTATCAATCCGGAAGATGTTGATGTGTCTGATGGAGAGGACGTGGATGTAAAGGATGTACTCAGATCCGTTGGATGGACTTTTGATAGCGAATCTGGCGATGATGATAATTTGTCACACCAAACTAATCCTCTTATGATTGATATTGTAATTTCCTTGCAAATCACTGCTTAAAAAGTAAAAATTTAATGCATATATTTATATGGTATTTTAAGAATGATCTCATTTTTATGTAGGTGGTAGGCAACGTTTTGTCCTATTTGCCACCAAGTACCCTCCTAAAATGTCGATTGGTCAACCATCTATGGTGGCAGGAGGCAACTTACATCTTGAAACAGCGACAACCTCTCACTATAACCAGAGATAACATTGACAAAATTCCAAAATTGTTGGAAATCCTTTCAGCTTCTTCTGGTCAAGGAAAATCATTCCTTTTTCGCAAAGTTAAGATCGAAATTACTTTTCTTGTCAAGTCCTACCGCGAACTCCTCGAGCATTTCTTAACAGAATATGGACCAGAAATCACTCATTTCACCATGCACTGCGACCAAGAAAACTCGTCAATTTTGTATACGGAAGAAGTGCGAAATATATTTCTCCCTTTTGTTACATCCGTTCAACAGCTAGAGCTAAGCCTCCCAACAAAAATCACTGAGCGCCAAACCCTTTACGATGACATTCGTCCGAAAAAGCTTACATTTAATCATTTAACAAAATTGAAACTACGACAAATGGATCCCTCTTTGGACATTGGAGGTTATAGCGTGGCAATAGTAAAGGAACTATTAAAAATGTCCCCTAATTTGAAGTCGTTATATTTAGAAACCCACACCAAGGAAGTGGTGACCAGGGTGTTACTTGCCTTGAGTGACAAGGAGAGTCGACAAGTTACAAACCAATTGGAGGAGTTGTATCTTGACGCAATTATTATGGAGGAGCATTTGATTGCCTTGATTCCTCTAGACTTCAAGTTAAAAGTGTTACAGCTAAGCTATTTTCATGTAAATGTTACTTCTATAATGTTGGAAGCTATTTTGGCTAAGCACAGGCCAACATTGGAGACTTTGATTGTTGGCGACTATCAAAAACGAACAACAACCAACTCACTTCCGTTGATTGTTCGACTTCCAATGCTGAAAGAATTAAAACATTTAAAATTTTGTGACCCCCTTTTTCCCGATCATCGCCAGGTTTTGTTTAATCCCCTGAACTTTGTGGAGCATTTACCAGCACTAACAGCGCTGAGTTTCGAACACGAAACAGGTAAACCTACGGGGCCACATTATTTTCAAGATGTGTTTGTCTGCTCCCCAAGTACCTGTCTAACGCTTACAACAATGAAGATATCGCATGGGCTCAGTGAACCCCATTTGGTGGCATCAGCGGCAAAAATGTTTCCCAATTTGATAACACTTGAGCTAGCCAACGCACCGGATCCAGTGATTCAAGCAGTCTGGAAGGAGTGCACTGGATTGCGAACACTCTACTTAATTTTGAACCCGACAAATTTAAACATTGACTCGCTAATGACTGGCATTCCGGATCAGGTTTGCAGAAGAATACAGGAGAAAAATTTGTTTGCGCAGGTGGATCTCATGAATGCGTTGGATATTATAAGGACTGAAGCTGCAATTTGTAATTTAACTGGTAAAAACTGAAAATTAACTCAACCATTTCTGCATTCCTACTTAAAATTTATACATAATTTCAATATTTTAGAGTTGGAGACCTTGCGGATTGATGGTTGTACATCCTCTTTGATTACAGCAGTGACTGGATACCTGGCTTTTTGTCAAATGAAAAAACTAACCAACATTTCAATCAAATCTGATTGTATAACGGTAAGACTGAATTCAACATTTTCAATTTTGCTTTTTGTGAGAGGATGCAGAGTAGAATATTTTCCATTGCAAGCTCAGTGAAAAATTTTACTGATGACTTTATGAAGATTTAACTCACGTTGCAAAATATATTTCAACTTTTGTAGCTATCCAGGGAATGCCGACGGGTACTTGGAGAAACCCTCCCTTTAAATTTCCTGGACTTTTTCTAAAGTGGATTCAACTAAAAATGTTTTTGAAGTAAAACGAATTGTTGCAATAAAATATTACTGCGTAATGCATAATAATTTAATACAAAAAGATGTAAAATATTATAGTTTTAAATTAATTACATACAAGTGCTTGATACAAACTCAACATGTTAAATACTAATTGCCTTCATATATTTAGTTCATAATATGTAATATTTTTAAAAGAATTCTTACATTATCATAATTGTAGCACACAAAGTGCTCTGTTTATTTAAAAAATAAATTCTCAACACAGTGTTGTTAGCTCCCACTACTAGAACAATGTAGTGATGAATGTTGTGATTGCAAAATACAGGCACCACCAAAAGTGCAGCCAATTAAAATTATCACGGAAATATAATCTGTAACTGAACTAGCTAAGCTCAAACTATGAGATTTCTTCTAGCTTCTAAATGTTTACAAACTTCAAAATGTTTATTTGCAATGCTTGCTTGTAGACATAACACTCCTATATCTACTTCTCCTAAAAAATAATTAGTCTTTATTATTCATTATTTTTTGTGTTACTGCGATCAAGCTGGAGCAATCCCAAAAATATCTTCTCACAACTTGTTACATATTTTTTGTAACAATTATCGCAGTGTTACTACAATTCAGCAGAGCTCATTTTAGTAGTTTTTGGAGGACTCTTTGTTTAAATTGCTATTTCTTCACCAGGAACAAAAAATAGGTTTACAAAAAAGGACAAAAATATTTACTAGAACTCTACGTCGTTGGTAGGCACGCACGCACTATTGAACAAAGGGAATTATTGTTATGAACGAATCATGCATTGTTACATACGTACTGCACAACCTACTTTGTCCAACGTGCTATATTATTGCGCAGAAAATTATGAATTTTCAAGAGATTTTTGCAATTTTCATCTCAAAGCATCCGATCACACTCATTACTCATTACTTATCGTGCCACCTTCACTTGTCCATCTGCTTACTTTACCTCTTCTGCCACACATACTGCACTGCACTTGTCTTGTCCTACATTTTACTTCTTTAAAATTGACTATGAATTGAGATCAGTGATTTGACTAAAGCATTTTATTTGAAAAGCAAAAAAAATGTTCTTATTTTTCGTCACACTACTCATCTCATCACTGGTTTTGGTGGCTTATCAATTGGAAACCAGCGAGACAAACTTTTTGCCGCAATGTGTTAGTGCAGACGAGTGTGTGGAGAGACGGAGGGCGAGTTGCAAGCTCATTCTGAAGAATCACACCGCAAACTATCATCTTTCAGACTGGGTCGAGAGCACGAGTCACTATTGTCCCATAAAAGATGGCTCCGGTGGCGAAAATAAAGTTAGGGAAGGAGTTAGCATCTTTTGCTGTCAGAAAAACTCCGAATTCGGTAAGAATGAGGAAAAGCTCACAATCACATTGCCCCATTTACTTCTAACCATTTTGCAACCTCGTATACTGTATACAGTGTTACATTGCATAATATACTTTTTTGTATTTTTTTATTCAAGCAAAAATCATCTCAGCAAATGCAGCTCGGCCCAACCAATTCCCAAACATTGTCTACTTGAACGTTTTATTTCCAGGCAGTTTTGATTCAGGTGGAAACTGTGGTGGCTCAGTTTACAATAAACGCTGGATAATTACCGCCGCTCATTGCGCAATTAACAGTGATCACCGAGTGGCTCGCCCAGAAAATATTAAAGTCTTTGTTGGTCTTAATCACATGTTGAAAAAGCATCTTGTTCCGAAAAGTCAGACATACACTGGAATACGGGTGGTGGTTCATCAAGGCTACAGATACCTCGTTCCCATAAAGAATGATATCGCACTTATTCAAGTAGACAGGGATATTCAGTATTCCAAATATATCAAGCCTTTACGCGTTGCCCCAAAAGGTTTCAAGCCAAAAGGAACAGCATGGCTTGCTGGATATGGGACAACGGATGCTGGTGTATCTACTGGAGCATTGCTTGCTGGGAGAGCAACGGTGTACACAGTAGACGATGAA
Organism: Entomobrya corticalis; assembly: GCA_034694325.1. Classification (NCBI taxonomy): domain Eukaryota; kingdom Metazoa; phylum Arthropoda; class Collembola; order Entomobryomorpha; family Entomobryidae; genus Entomobrya; species Entomobrya corticalis. The sequence continues at coordinate 3,468 of JAQFYG010003164.1, read as the reverse complement.
AATTGCCGGAGAGTTGTTCAAAGGTGGGGACTGCTCAGTCAGAATTTTTGTGTTGGAGGTGGCACGGAAGTGACGGCAAGTAGTGGTGACTCGGGAAGTCCAGCTTTTTGTGAGGACAGAAAAGGAAGACCAGTGCATTGTGGAATTACATCCTTTATTTATGATATCGAGTGTAAAACTAGGGGAAGGAGGTGTACAGACGCGGGGATAATTAGCCATCCGCCTGCGGCTTATTTGGAAGTGTCTAAATTTTCGAAATGGTTAAAGGACATTGCTGGTAAGAACTAACACCATTCGTGTTTAATCTTATATTTTGACAGATTAGTAATTGATCAATCTTTAATATTTTTGTGGAGAAAATTACTCTCTCGACAATTAAATAATGTTTTGTTGGTTAACAGGTTCTCAAGAAGAAACTGAGTTGATAACAAAAATTAACTAGTGTATACAAAAATTGACAAATTTTTCGTTATTTTGGTCTTACTCTTTTTTCCCATCGACCAGGAAAACGTATAGTTTAACCTGAGGAAATGTGTTCCGCCTTAATCAGCATTATTTTAACTATCTATTTATTTTTGAACTTGTATGTATGTAGAATAGTATGCATAAGTCTTCCAGCATTTAACATTACTAACTTTCCTTATTATCTTTACTTGACCCGCTCCCACCAGTTTGTAAGCCCTTCCATTTCTGTAGATTTTTTAACTTCATCCGGAATCCGGGTATTTACTCTAGCGGTGCCGCTTCTTTTCATGTAATCTTTTACTGTCGTTATGCTCGTAAGTACATATTTACTTTTTGTTAGCTTTTGTAGTAGCTCAAACTCTACAAGAACATGTAATGTAAAGAGGGTTTATACTTACGCTATTAAAGAAGAGCAAGTAGGAATAATAAAAGATATTATTAAAAAAGAATTTTATTAAACGCGGTGATCTTTATATAAAAATATATCATCATCCCATTTTTTCTTTTGCTCATCTTTCTCTCCATCCCTCCCCGTTTTTCGTTTTACAGTTATTATTTCTGTCTCTCCGCGTTGTTCTCCTTTATGCTTCCATCACATTTTTTGCTTCGCTCTTTACTTCAAACCAGACAACTAGAGAGCTTTATTTTTTTAATGTTCGTTTTTCATGTCGACTTTTGTTTGGATTCATAGAAAATTAAAACGTTTTTTAAGCCACAACAAAGGCGATTATGCAAAAAAGAAGGAAATTGTTCTGGAGAATTCTTTAGTTGAACTGTACAAAACAAATAAAAAAGTTGCAAACTAGAAGCAGAAAAATGTAATATGGATATGGCCTGTGGTTCATTTTTATAAGCTGATGTTATAATGCTGTCCGCCCGCCCTTCTTTTTTCTCAACTTATTATAAAGACTTGGCATTAGGGATTCAAAAGTTAAAGGATGTTATTATGATGATGATAAAATATTAGATGCGAATGATGATGACATATTCGTAGTTCATATTCGGTATTTTTATGTTAGTTTATTTGTCTTTTAATGCAAGGAAGCGGCTTTACAATCAAAATTTTAAGAAGGTATAAGCCTTGATATAAGATACATTTATTTGCTCAATTTCATCATTTAAAAGGGTTGCAAATCATCTCTCCTTCTAGTCATTTAAACTTTATACATATTATTAAAATGTTCTATCATGTATGCACACATGTCGCTTCAGAGAGATTTAAAGGATATACATTTATGAAGGAGCATTATCTTTTATCTTTTAACAACAAAGATTTTCATGTTGAGTTACATGCGTTCTATATTAAAATGTGTAGACTTACTAATATTCCAAGTTTTTGATATTATGTTGGCTTCCATGTGTCTGTTATATTTTTATCAGGTAAGTACCAACAGTTGTCAAAACGTTACCTCACGAATTGAAATAAATTTTATTATTTTCGTAAAATGTCAGCAAGGTCTTTTCGTCCAAATAAAGAAAATTAAACTATATAAATACTTGCATGAATGTAATGTATGCACTTTCAATCCAAATGTTTTATTTCAATAAATCAAGTTTTCTAAATTCTTGCTCAGTTAGTGAGCTCAAAATGACAATCTTAGACGTAACTAGTTTCAGAATAATATTTCAAGGAAGTTATTCGTAACCACATTTTCCAGTAGAAATATATCACTGATAAAGATTTATTATGATATTACAAGCTATTCGTAGCTGAATTTTTACAATAAGATAGGAAGATGGAATATAGCTAGTTAGTACATGGATGCTGCGTGGTATAATAGTTTCACAAGTATACAGAATTCCTTTTGATGGTAATTATTGATATCATTTTCATCTACTGCGAATCTTTTATTCTTAAAACTCATGAATTTGAATGCATTATGATCTGTTAAAAATAAAGAGATACTCGTAATGCGAGACATGGGAGTAATAAAAAATATAATTCTAAAAAAATAGTTTACATATTTGTTTATTTTTGCTTTTCATTATACAGTATTCCCCCTTTCTATACAGATATAGCACTCTCTTTTGATGGGATTTTTCAAATATAACCTCTTTAAAATGGAAGTAGATTAGAGTCTATTCTCTTCAAATAAATGTAGATTGCTGAATTACGAAAGAAAAGAGGGCAATTAAATTAGTTTTAACTGAAATACGAAAATTATTAAACTCACAATCGAAGCCATGTCAAATGGGTTAAGAGGGCAATAAATATGTCTACAGGTATATTTTTAAAGTTATAGGAAGTCTCATCTCACACTCACATTGTTTTCCTTCATATTTACATATTGAAACTACAATATTTAAATATTTCATTGTCATACCTTTTTCTATGCAATATGAAAAGTATAAAAATGGGATCGTGCATTTAATTAGCTCGTTAGTTAAACCTCACCTTATTCAAGTCTTACAACCCGAAATTGTCCCTCGAGTCAATTAACGTAACGTAGATATGTACGAAGAAAATACACATTTAGAAAGATAAATGCATTATTAGTAAACTATTACGTCCATTACTTCCAGTTAATTAATGTATTAAGCGTAGCGCGTGGAATGAACTATTTTCTAATTTCTCCTCACTCGTATTTTTCTAACGAATAACTTAATATAACTTAATCAGTTTTCTTATCGAAACAAGCAAGCTCTGTTCAGTTTATTCATTTTTCTAAAAATTCCTGTTAATTCCACCAGCGAGTATATTTTTTAAATCGTATACACTCGACGCACTAAAATCTGATGAGCTAGATAGGCTCCATGTTCGAGTACGCCTTTTGTGCCAATCCGCAAATGCATACTTTTCTCAATTCACTCAGCCACTAAAAGCTTTCTAATGATGACCGTACCTTTTCACCAGCTCCAACTTCTTTCAATTTCTTATTTAGAACGAGTCTCCCAAGAAAATTATTATGTACGTACTTTCTTTGACGATTTTTTATATTTCCGCGGGAAGTCCCTATATTATAATATTTTGTAATACGGAATATGGACTGGAGAGGACCACTC